>JAABKJ010000906.1:1589-19847 GCA_011634705.1 Andricus grossulariae
AACCTAATTTTTTTGGCATTGAAATTCAACATTTTGGATGACATTTTTTTTCATCATTAACTAAAAAATCTTTCTTAAGTGAAAGTTCAACTCTAGTTGAAAATTCTTTTTGATTTGAAAATTCATCTCTTTTGGTAGAAATTTAATTTTTTTTTAATGATGAATTTTGTTCAAAATTGTTGCTTAATTGTTGAAAATTCAAATATTTTGTTGAAGTTCGTCTCTTTTAGTTAAAAATGTAATAATTTATTAGAAAATTAAACTAATTCGTAAAGAATTCGACTCTTTTGTTGAAAATTAGTATTTTTCTATTGAGAATTCATTTGTTTAACTCAAAATTTACCTATTTCATTTTGTGTTAAAAATTCATCTTTTTCAGTTGAGAAATTTAACTATTTCGTTTAAAGTCTATTTATTTGTTGAAAATGTTTATTTTTTGGTGAAAAATTATTTTCTCGGTTAAAAATTCACCTTTTTGGTTTAAAATTTGTCTTTTGTTGAGAATTTTTTGTTCTTGTAGAAACCTAAGTTTTTTGGTTTTAAAATTCAACATTTTGGATCAAACTTTTTTTCTCCATTGAATGAAAAATTTTCCTAAGTGAAAGTTTAACTCTTGATGAAAATTCTTTTTGATTTGAAAATTCATATTCATATTTTTTTAATTCAAAAGTTAACTATTTCATCCTGTGCTAAAAATTTATATTTTTCTGTTTAGAAATTTAACTATTTGGTGTAAAGTTCATGTATTTGTTAAAAATTTGTATTTTTTGGTGAAAAATTTGAAATTTTTTTTTTTTTTGGTAGAAACCTAATTCCTTTGGTTTTAAGATTCAACATTTTTGATCAAACTTTTTTTCTTCATTAACTAAAAAATGTTCTTAAGTGAAAGTTCAACTCTTCTTGAAAATTCTTTTTGATTTAAAAATTCATCTCTTTCAGAGAACAATCATATTTTTTTTTCAATTGCAAATGTTTGAAAATTTTTGTTTAATTTTTGGAAGTTCAAAATATTTTGTTGAAAGTTTGTCTGTTTTACTTGAAAATGTAATAATTTAGTGGAAAATTGAACTAATTCGTAAAAAATTTCACTCATATGTAGAAAATTACTTTTTTTTAATCGAGAATTCCTTTTTTTTACTAAAAAGTTAACTATTTTATGTCCTATTAACAATCTATATTTTTCAGTTTAGAAATTCAACTATTTGGTGTAAAGCTTATGCATTTGTTAAAAATTTGTATTTTTTGGTAGAAAATTAATTTTCTCGGTTGAAAATTAAACTTTTTGGTGCAAAATTTATGTATTTTGTTGAGAATTCGTTTTTTTGGTACAAACCTAATTTTTTTGGCATTGAAATTCAACATTTTGGATGCAATTTTTTTTCTTCATTATCTAAAAAATCTTACTTCAATGAAAGTTCAACTCTTGTTGAAAATTCTTTGTGATTTGAAGATTCTGAATTTACATTTTTTCTTGAAAATTCATCTCTTTTGTTCAGTTTAACTGTTTTTTATTTAAAATAAAAATATTTTCGAATTGAAATATCAACTATTACATTTTCTTTTGGAAGATTCATCTTTTTTGCTCAAAAATTCAACTCATTGTTTGAAAGTTAAACTGATTTCTTCAAAATTAATTTTGTTGGTTGAAGATTCATAATTTTAGTTAAAAATTCATATCTTTCTTTCAAATTTGAACTATTTTGTTAAAAGTTCGTCTTTTTGATTGCAATTTTTTTTTAGCTGAAAACGCCACTATTTGTTTGAAAATTCAACAATTTTATTTCAAAATAAAAATGTTGTTGAAAGAAAGAAATATTTTTGGTAGGAACCTAATTTCTTTGGCTTTAAAATTCAACATTTTGGATGACACTTTTCTTTTAACTACAAAATCTTCAACTCTTGTTGAAAATTCTTTTTAATTTGAAAATTCACCTCTATCGGTTCTTTTTTGGTTCTGGATTTACATTTTTTCTTAAAAATTCCTCTTTTTTATTCAGTTTAACTGCTTTCGATTTCAATCTCGATTAAAAGTTCAATGACTCTGTTAATTAACAAAGAAAAGTAAGATTTAACCAAACCCCTCCTCCCAATTCACCTTACGTTGTTTTTGGATGACCCCAAAATAAATTCACGAAACAAATTTCTTCGACAAAAATTACGACCCAGCAAACTTAATTTATGCACGACCCCTAATAATACTCTAGACTTCTTATTAAATCCGTACATTCTCAGAAACAATTTTCTTTCATGACTTATTTTATTTTTTCAAGCAAGCAATTGTCCAATTATGTGGCTACCTAGAAATTGGATTAGCGTTTCGTTGCAATGTGTGATCAATAGGTAGTTAAGGCCTTGCGTTTCCCTTTGAACTTAAACACACAGGATTTCTCTGCTTACTTGAGTTTGATTGAAATCAGAGCTCAGAGGTCTTCATACACAATTGTAACTGATTTTGATTAATTCAAACTAATTGCCAATATCTAACAAGCAGCGCTGTAACCAGGGGTGAGGTAATTTTCCGAGAGGCGAGGTAATTTTCCCAAAAGTGAAGTAATCTTCCCAGATGTGCAATAATTGTCAGAGTATTTACGAATAGGGTATCTATAGTTGACATGTTTACAGCTGAGATACAACCCTTGGTTTGGTCAATCTAGTGGTTGTAACTCGCTCTCTAAACTTCAAATACAATCCCTTACTTTGTAGTTTCGAGAGATTCTCTCAGCTTACTCGACCCGATATATGAACATCCTATAAAATAGAGACTTCCGGAAAAAAGGGGCAAAAAATATACTCGTTTGAAGGGAGAAAAGTAGATAGGGGAAAGGAAAGTTTCGCAAAGCTTGTGAAAGACTTTCGAAAAGAAAGTAGTGCCATTTCTTAATTAATAAAAAGATTTATAAACAGAAAAATGATCTTTTTAGTAAGTGATAGGGTGGTCCAAATGATATTTTGTAATTCTATTCAGCAGAGAAAGTTTTTTATATCTGGAAGTACATTGAGCATCAGAAAAGTTTATGAGTATCTCTTGACAAGAAATCACTTCGAAATGATTTTTTTTTATTACTCAAAGATTTTAGTGAATTTTTCCTCTAGGTTTAACCATACTCTTTGAAAACTAAATGAACAATTATTTTATAAAAAGAGTATTACTTTATTATCTTCTGTTTTGGACCACCCTCAAGTGAAGCAATTTCAGAATATGTTAATGCAAGCATGTTTGTCGTATATAAACTTAGACTATGTTTCATAATTTTTTTTCTTCTTTATATTTTTACCCATTTTTTGTATCATTAGGGTGGCCCTTATTAATGCTGAAATTTCTTTCTTTCACTAGTTACGTTCGAATGCCCAAGAAAATGATCCTATTTTTACACTAACTTTCAATTGTTAAAAATTTTTTTGATTTCCTGTATATTTCCGAAAATAGGTATATATTAAAGATTCTAGAAGTCTCATAATGTATGAAAACAATATAATTATTTGTTTGAATAATTTATTTAGTTTATTAATGTTCCTCTTACTTTCCAAAACAAATTTTCATGTTTTAAATAATTTAAAAATTTTCGAAATATTTTTATTTTCCAAAAAATGTGTAAATCGTAGCAGAGTATAGTCGTGAATTTTCAGACGCCAGGAAAAAAACATTGTCGATGAAGTAATATATATTTGACACTTATTCGAGATAATAAATTTTCTTACAATTGTTGAGCAAAAAAAAATTTTAACAAATTATTTCAATTTTTAACCAAGTAGTTAAATTTTCAGCAAAAAAAGATTTTAATATTAGGTCAAAGACAGGTAAATTCTATTTAAAAAATAAGAATTTTCAACTAAATACATGCATTTCTAACCAAGAAGATTATTTTTTTTTTACCAAAATAGAATAGTTAGATTATCAGTTAAAAGGTTGATTTTTAACACAAAAAAATAAATTTTAACAAAATAGTTCAATTTTCTTTCCAACAAAAAATATGAATCTTCAAGCAAAAAAAAAATATTTGTTGTAAAACCGTTCAACTTTCAACAAAGTAGATGAATTTTCAACTGAGAAATATTTTAACTTCGAGTAAAAAAAAAAGTTGAATTTAATGTAAAAAACCGATTTTTCGAAAATAGATGAATTTTTAACTGAGAAGGTTAATTTTCCACAAAAAATATACATTTTCAACTAAATACATCAATTTTAAACCAAATAATTAAATTTTTGAGTAAACAAATTTATTCAACTAAAATTTAAATATTTACATTTTTAGTTTAAAAAAATAACTTTCAAGCAAAAGAAAATTTCAACAAAATAGTAACGATTTGAAATCAATAGATGGATTTTTAGCAAAAAAAAAATATAATTCGAAGAAAGTAGTTTCACTTTCATTCAAAGAATCTAATTTTCCAAGAAAGTTGTTAATTTTAAATGGAAGAACATATAAATTCAATTCAAAAAAAGAATTTTCAAATAAATATATTAATTTTTAACAAAATTATTGAATTCCAAGTGAAAAAACACCATTTTCAACCCCAATCAAGATATTTACGTTTTGAGTTAAGAAAAAAATCAATTTTCAACGAAAAGAAATTCAAAGAAAAGTTACGACTGTAAGTAAAGAAAAAGATTTTCAATAGAAGAAAATGTTCAACAAAGTAGTTGCTATTCCAACAAAGTAATTCAACTCTCAAACAAAAAAATTTTTCATTTTAAATAAAAAACATGTGAATATAACAGGAAGAAAAAAAATTTTTAAACAAAATGAACGAATTTTCTACCAAAGAGATTAATTTTATATCATAAAAAAGCACTTTCCACCTGGTAAAAATACCATAATATTTTCTCAATTTTGAAAAAAAAAAGTTGAAAGAATCCGCAATTTTGTAAACAATGAAAACTTGTTGAAAGACTAAAGGCGAACATACATAAACGAAAAGATACATAAAAATATACAAATTTGTTGAAAAATTTGCTAATGAAATAGGTTTTTCCTGTTTTTCTTCAATGAGCTATACCTATAAACATGTTAGTATTGTCTAAACAATTGATACATTATTTAAACAAATATTAACCTTGCTAAAATTTATTATGAGACTCACGGCATCTATGATATATACCTATTTTGCGATTTCTACAGGAAATTAATTGTTTGGAGAAGTCAAAACAGTTTGAACAATCAAAAATTAGTTTAAAATTAGAAAAAATCAAAAGCTCATCGATTCATGATTATTTCTGCAAAAAATATTTGTTTACTGTAATAATTAAGGTAGTTGTCGTGCCAAAAATCAAATCTTTGAAAAAATGTTTTCTTTGATTTTAGGAATTGAAATTACATTATCAGTCATTTATTATTGTAGAATAAAAAACATTATTTGTATGAAAAAAGTTCAGAATCTACGAAAAATAATAACTTTAACAATGGTTTTTGCAATAGAATTTTTTCTTACACTTTTTCCCTTCTTTTTCCTTATTTTGCATTTTGTTTTTTAAAAGTTAAAAATGTTTGATGAATCAAAATTGTGTTTTTAATTTGAAATAACATCATCAGTAATATTATTCTGATTCTGAAAATCACAGAAGAACTATTTGTTCAGAAATTTGATTTTTGACAAAACTACCTTAAGCTTAATATTACGTGAAAATCCCAATTAGCACTTATGGTGGATGTATATTAACGAATTTCGCATATATTTTCAGGTGATGTTTTTTTTGACGTTCGAACAAAACTATGTAGCAAAAACAAAAAACAAAAAAAAACAGAATCCGTTAGGTCTGGAGTAGCATATCTACAGCGATTTTCAAGAATTCCTGATGAAGAAACAATACATCTGCACAAAAGTGTAGCATATCTACACGAATTCCAAGATGGACCTTTTTTATTTTTAAAGCAAAAATAATTATATTTCATTATTAACATGATGATTATTAATTGCCATCAATAATTATAACAATATAAACAATACATTATTAACCTTTTAGAGACCATCGCACAGTGCAGCAAAATTTGGGAAAAATGTTTACAATACAATTTCGCCTACAACTTTCAATCAATTTCCCTTTTTTTCTCAATCAAAGCAAATTAAATGTTAAGGAGATCCGTTTGGGTCGATTTGAACAAAAAATGTTTACTTTATTTAAACATGAAGTTGAGAAAAATTGTAAAATGGAAGATATTTTTGCTTTAATAGCACGTAATTGATGGAAGATTATTGTTTTTAGTATGTACTCGGTAAATAAACATTCACAAGGTGTAATTTGATAGTCTATTTGTAACAGATAATTTTTGACTAAGAATTGTATTGTCATAAACAATGGTAAGTGATTTTTGAAGAAATTTGAATAGTTACTACTTGATTTTTGTTTTCAATTAAATTTAAAGTAATATGAAAAAAATTAGAAAAAAAATAAATATATTTTTGAATGTTATTATTAAATCTTATTAAGAAATCCGTAGTTTGAGCAAGAAGGCTTGTTTAACCGAGTATTTATTGGTTATTACACTTATTTGTTATTGCTTGATATTGACGATCAAGGTTATGAATGAACAATATAGTTCACTGAAGCATATTTAAAAATTCAAACAAAACGCGTTAAAAAAATATACCTCAAACACAAAAATATTTCACGAACGTACTTTTTTTATATAATTTTATTATAACAATCACATTTGTCATAAAATGGAAAGGTAAACGATGTATACACGTTAAAGAAAAGTAACTGAAACTCTTGAAAATTGGTCAAACTATGCATTTAGCAATAGGAAATACATTTATTGGAAACAAAAATTACTTCGTAAATATCAAAAACTATTCAAAAATCAGCTTGCATTGTTTGTTTATTTTTAAAATAGTCATTGCTCAGTTTGAATAAATTTTTTTAGCTGGAGATAATTAATGATGACCAGGTCAGAATAATTAATTTAGAGAATGTCGAATTTTGTAGGTTTAGTTGTCCATGACAGTTTCTTTATTTCCAATCCTTTAAAAGAATCCATCTGTATAGTTACTTTGTTCCATAATTGTATCTTCTTCCAACCGTGTTGTACGATTAGCTGATGTTATTTGATTTTGAACACGTAAGAATTAATTCTCCTAAGTTAATTCCTAAGAGATCAACATCAATTAACATTAGCTAATCATACAACATGGTTAAAAAAAGACACTATAATGGAAGAAACCAACTATACAGAAGGATTCTTTCAAAGTATTGGAAACAGAGAAATTACCATGGAGCAGTATACCAACGAAATTCAACATCTTCTAAATTATTCTATATACCAACAATAACTCATATTCTGTATACCAACAAAATTCAACATCTTTCTAATTAGTTATTGCCTGGTCAACACTAATCAACATCAACTAATCATACAGCATGGTTGAAAGAAGATACAACACTGGAACAAACTAACTATATAGGTGGTTTCTTTCAAAGGATTGAAAATAGAGAAATTGTCATGGATCAGCATATTAAAGAAATTCAACATCTTCTGAATTAATTTTGACCTGTCAAACATCAACTGACATAAGCTAATCATACAGGACGGTTGGACGAAGATACAACAATGGAGCGAACCAACTATATAGATAAGTTCTTTCAAAGGATTGGAAATAAGGAAATTATCATGGACCAGTATATCAATCAAATTCAAAATTTTCTGAATTAATTTCATATACCAACAATACCTAATATTTTGTATACCTACAAAATACAACATCTGCTTAATTAACTCCTATCTGGTCAACGATAATTAACATTAGCTAATCATACAAAACATTTGAAAAAAGATACAACAATGAAACACACCAACTACAAAGATGGGTTCTTTTAAACGATTTAAAATAGAAAAATTGTCATGGACCAGTATACCATCAAAATTTAACATCTTAAGAATTAATTCTTACCTGGTCAACATCAATTAGCATCCGCTGAGCATACAAAACGGTTAAACGAAGATATAACAATAGAACAAACCAACTGTATAATAGATAAGTTCTTTGGATTGTTCTTTGGATTGTTCGCACCTGGTAAACATAAATTAATATCCGATAGTTATATAAAAAGGTTGGACAATGATACAAAAATGGAGCGAAGCCACTATATAGATGTGTTCTTTCAAAGGATTGAAATTGGAGAAATTGTCGTGGAACAGTATACCAAAAACTATTTAGAATCTTCTAAATTGATTCCATACAACAATAATACCTAACATTCTGTATACTAACAAAACTCAACATCTACTTAATTGATTTTTACTTGGTCAACATCAATTAACTTCAGCTGATCATACAATAAGGTTAAAAGAAGATACAACAGTGGAACAAACCAACTATATAGATGTTTTCTTTCAAATGATTGAAAATAGAGAAATTATCATGGATCAGTATACCAATGAAATTCAGAATCTTCTTAATTATTTCCGTATACCAATAATATCTAATATCCTGTATACCAACAAAATTCAACATCTTTCAAATTAATTCTTACCTGGTCAACAATAATTAAAATCAGCTAATCATACAAAACGTTTGAAAGAAAATACAACAATGAAACAAACGAACTATATAGTTGGGTTTTTTCAAAGGATTGAAATTGTAGAAATTGTCATGCACTAGTATACCGATGAAATTCAAGATCTTCTAAATTAATTCTTACGTGGTCAACATGAATTAGCAGTCGCTAATCATACAAGACGGTTGAAAGAAGATACAGCAGTGAAACGAATCCACTATATAGATGGTTTCTTTCAAAGGATTGTAAATAGAGAAATTGTCATGGACCGGTATACCAATCAAATTCAAAATCTTCTAAATTCCACATACCGACAATACCTTATATTCTGTATACCAACGAAATTCAACATCTTCTTAATGAACCCTTACCTGGTAAGGGATAGTTAACATTAGCGAATCATACAAAACGTTTGGAAGAAGATACAATAATGAAACAAACCAACTATATAGGTGGGGTCTTTCAAAGGATTGAAGATAGAGAGATTGTTATGGACCAGTATACCAAAAATATTCAACATCTTTCAAATTAATTCTTACCTAGTTACAATCAATTAACAGCAGCTAATCATACAAAAACGTTGAAAGAAGATACAATTATGGAACAAAGCAACAATACAGATTGGTTATTTCAAAATATTGGAAGTCGAGAAATTGTCATGGGCCAGTATACCAACAAAATGCAACATTTTCTTAATCAATTCCTTCCTGGTCAACATGAATTAACATCCGCTAATCATACAATACGTTTGAAAGAAGATACAACAGTGGAACAGACCCACTAATTAGATGGTTTCTTTCGAATGATTGAAAATAGAGAAATTGTCATGGATCAGTATGCCAACGAAATTCATATCTTCTAAATTAATTCTTACTTAGTCAACATAAATTAACATTCGCTAATCATACAAAACGGTTGGTCCAATATACAACAAGGAAACAAACCAACTATATAGATAAGTTCTTTCGAAGGATTCAAAACAGAGATATTATCATGGACCAGTATACCAATCAAATTCAAAATCTTCTAAATTTAATATACCAACCATACCTAATATTCTCTATACCAACCAAATTCAAAATCTTCTCAATTAATTTTCACCTAGTTAACATCAATTAACATTAGCTTATCATACAGAAAGGTTGGAAGAAGATGCAATAATGGTACAAACCAACTATACAGATGGTTTCTTTCAAAATATTTGATATAGAGAAATTTCTATTGACCAATATACCAACAAAATGCAACATCTTCTAAATTATTTCTCACCTGCTCAACATCAATTATCATCCGTCAGTCGTCCAAAACGGTTGGACGATGATACAGCAAAGAAACAAACCAACTATACAAATGGATTCTTTCAAAGGATTCAAAACAGAGAAATTGTCATGGACCAGTATACCAATCAAATAAACATCTTCTGAATTCCATATGCCAACAATATCTAATATTCTGTATATCAACAAAATTAAACATCTTCTAAATTATTTCTCACCTGGTCAATATCAAGTATCATCCGTTAATCATACAAAACGGTTGGACGATGATACAACAAAGAAACAAGCCAACTATTCAAATGGATTCATTCAAAGGATTGAAAATAGAGAAATTTTCATGGATAAGTATACCAACAAAATTCAACATCTTCTAAATTAATTCTTACTTGGTCAAGATGAATTAACATTTGCTAATCATGCGACATGGTTAGAAGAAGGACAACAGCGGAACAAACCCACCATATAAATGGTTTCTTGAAAGGATTGAAAATAGAGAAATTGTCATGGACCAGTATTGCAACAAAATTCAGCATCTTCTAAATTAATTCTTACCTAGCCAACATGAATTATGATCTGCTAATCATACGATACAGTAGAAAGAAGATACAACAGTGGAACCAAACCCACTATATGGATGGTATACCAATGAAATTCAACATCTTCTAAATTAAATTTTACCTGTCCAACGATATTTAACATTAGCTTATCATATAAAACGTTTGGAATGAGATGCAATAATGAAACAAACCAACTATACAGATGGTTTCTTTTCAAATATTGGAAATAGAGAAATTGTTATGGACAAGTATACCAATCAAATGCAACATCTTCTAAATTAACTCTTACCTGATCAACATGAATTAACAGCCGCTAATCATACGATACTGTCGAAAGAAGATACAACAGTGGAAAAACCCCACTATATATATGGTTTCTTGAAAGGATTGCAAATAGAGAAATTGTCATAAACCAGTATTCCAACAAAATTCAACATCTTCTAAATTAATTATACCTGGTCAACATGAATAAACATCCGCTGATCATACAACAGGGTTGAAAGAAAATACAATAGTGGAACAAACCCACTATATAGATGGTTTCTTTCAAAGGATTGGAAATAGAGAAACTGTCATGAAACAGTATACCAATCAAATTCCAAAACTTCCAAATTCCATATACCAACAATACCTAATATTCTGTATACCAGCAAAATTTAAATCCTAATTAACTCTTACCTGGTCAACAATAATTAACATTAGCTAATCATACAAAACGTTTGGAAGAAGATACAACAATGAAACAAACCAACTATATAGATGGGTTCTTTCAAAGGATTGTAAACAGAGATATTGTCATAGACCACTATACCAACAAAATTCAGCATCTTCGAAATTAATTCTTACCTAGTCAACATCAGTTAACATCAGCTGATCATTCAGAAAGGTTAGAAGATGATACAATCATGAAACAAACCAACTATACAGATGGCTTCTGTCAGAATTTTGGAAATAGAGACATTGTCACGGACCAGTATACCAACAAAATGCAACATCTTCTAAATTGATTCTTACCTGGTTAACATCAATTAACAACGGCTAATCATACAAAACGGTTGGACGAAGACACAACATAGGAACAAACCAACTATACAGAAGGGTTATTACAAAGGATTGAAAATAGAGAAATTTTCATGAATTTTGTATGAGTAAAATAAAACTCGTATTATTTTAGATGAATTTTGTTCAATTTGAATGAAAATTTGTTCGAATCAGATAAACTACATTGAAAAATTTTGTTTGAATCAAACATTTTTGTCAGTTAAGGTACAGATGTAAAAGTGTTTCATTGAATATCTCGGTTCGCTCAAAATCCAGTTGTATAGTTTCTTCATCAGTATGACAGTATACTTGAGGTATTATTTTTACAGGTAATTCCGCAATACAAGTCACTGTCCAAAAAATATGATTTTTGAAAATAAGAGCCACTCTACTCTATCATAGCAGGCAACAAACAAAATAGGTTGGAAAACTCGAGGCACTTTTATCAAAAGAGATTAATTGGTTACAAAAAAAAAAACGTGTGGATCAGTAATTATGCAGTTTTGTTTCAAATTATTTGAATATTACGGAACCGGTGATAGATATAGTTTATCTCATTATAGCGTTGATTTATAGGGTTCTAGTCTGTGACTCGTGTGAACAAATAGGGTGAAATCGAGTGGAGGGACTAACAGGAGCAACACCATGTAAATCCTGTTTTCCATTAATTTTAGCATAAACTACCCAATCCGACGGGATGTCATATAAACGGTTTCGTCTTGTCGGATATCCTGTTTCGCAAATATAATCCTGGAAGTCACGAGGTCTTGATAAATCTCTCTTGGTTGGCGTACAAGTCGCGACATTACTTCGGCGAGTATGATGTTATAGCAAACTGGTATCCTCTTACACGTAACTTGAATCTTCATGAAGAAAATTTTGAAAATTGCACAATACATTTTATTAGATGGCAATGTTATAACGTTTCCATAAGTAGAAGAGGATTCTGTAACAAAAATGAGCAATTTTTCAAAAGATAAAGCAATATATATTCCTTCTCTCAATTCTGACTTCATATCCCAAAATCATCCCAAAATAGGAGTAATAGGATGATTTTTCACAAAAATAGAGAATCAATAGGGAAGCGAATTCTTTTTAGTAAAAGTATTTTTGATACACGAAAAAAATTAGCATTGTATCTGACAAATATAGGTAAGAATATGTATGATATCATATTTTTATGATCCAAGAGCATTTTTTGTGTTTTAAGAACATGTACTTAAATTGAGAAAATCAAGTTTCTTCAATTTACTACTTTTACTTAAGACCAACAATATTTTCTTGGATCACGAAAATATTGTATCGTCCGTATTCGTAATGATATTTTCTTGAACCATTATTAATTATTTTTGATTCCTGCGATTTCCCGTCGAAATATATTAAATTTTCAACAAAATATTCAAACTTTTAACGAAATGAGATGCATTTTTAGCCAAGCACATGTATTTTCAACCAAATAGTTGCGTTTGTAGTTCAAAAAATTATTTCTTGTCCAAAAAAAGGATTTTCCACAAACTAGTTGGATTTCCAAGCAAAAAGATGAATTTTCGACCAAAAAAAAAAAAAATTTCGTCCATCTTGTTGAATCCTCAACAAAAAAGATTTATTTTCCAAGAAAAAACTAACTTTTGAACCAAATAGTTGAAATTTTAAGTCAAAAAGATGGACTTAAAACAAAATAGTAAATCTTCAACTAAAACAAGCTAAGTCTTGAAAAAAAATTTGCAGTTTTGACCAAAAAAATCTGTTAGTAAGAAAAAATAATTTTTCAACCAATTAGTTGAATTCTCAGTCAGGTAGAAACATTTTTTTTCAACATTTTTATCCAAAAGAAAAATCATTTTTATACCAACGTGATACATTTTTGGCCAAAAAAGAACTAATTTTCAACCAAAGAAATAAATCTTCAATCAAAAGAATTAATTTTCAGCAAAAAATATGACAGTTGATATTTCAACCAAAAAAAATCAAATTTTCAGCAATTTAAACAGTTAAATTTCCAGTTACAAAAATTAATTCTCAACCAACAAGAAGAGAATAACAAATTTTCAACAAAACAGTTAAATTTTTAAATCAAATGAAGTCAAAAAAATTCTTCTTCCTCAAAAAAAAAACACACATTTTAGAAAATAGTTGAATTTTCAGCCAAAGAGATCAGTCTTAAACCAAAAAAATTAATTTTAATCAAACAAGTTGAATTCCAAACCAAAAAAGGTGAATTCATAACAGAATGTCTAATATGGGATATTACAAAAAATTAATTTCAAATCAAAAACAGTCAAATTTAACCAAAAATATTTATTTTCAAAGAAGTAGTTAAAATTTCAACCAAATAGTTGAAGTTTCAACCAAAAAAGATGAATTCTGAACGGAAAAGATAATAGTTAATTTTTCAGTTGAAAAAATTAATTTTCAGCACAAAAAAAAGACAAATTTTCAACAAGATAATTGGATTTCGTTCCAAATCCATGAATTTTCAACCGATGAATGAATTTTCGGTAAAAAAATCAAAACCTAACGAACAAAAAAAATTTTTTTTTATAAAATAGTTAAATTTCCAACCAAAGAGATAAATCTTCAACGAAATAGTCAACTTTTTAACCAAAAAAGATTTTCTGCCAAAGGAGACGAATTTTCAACAAAAGAGTTTAGTTTTCAAGCTAAAGTTCGAATGTTTTATTAAAAATTCTATTTCCAAACAAACTGTTGAACTTTCAAGCAAATGAGAAAAAATTTTAAGCAAAATAATTAAATGTTTGAACAATTAATTAAATTTTCAAGCCAAAAAGATGATTGTTTTATATAAAGTTTATTTTTAAACCCGGATTAATTTTTATTCAAGAGGAATTTTCTATTGAAAAAAGGCAAATTTTGAATGAATGAAAAGTTTCATTTTTGACAGAAAAACAATCACTCTTTAGAAAAAAATTAAATTTTCATCAGAATATTTAAAGTTATAACTAAAAGAGATAAATTTTTAAACAAAATTATAATAGTAGAATTTTCCACCGAAAAAGACAATTTTTTTTTTCAAAAACACGATTGTTCAAGAAAACAGTAGGCTTTTTAACAAAATAGTTGAATTTTTAACTAGGTCTTATGAGAAAATTGAATTTTCAGCCAGAAAAAATTAAGTTTTGACAAAAAAAAGGTCATTTCCAAACAAAAAGGATACCTTATCCCTGAACAAGATGAATTTTCAGACCTTCCACCACCAAAAATGGTTGGATTTTCTAAATGGGTTCTCTTAATTCAGTTCGCATTCAAGCGGAAAAATGAGAAAGCGAAGAAGTTTCTTGAAAACAGGGGAAAAAGAGGAATTCTTTGAAAAAAGGAAAAAGAGAGAAATAGGTGAAAGAGTGTAAAGTCTGCAAATTACATTTCTACTAAAACCTTTATGGGAATTGGAATACCTAAAAAGGGAAATCTGATTTACGGAAGGTTTTCTTGATTGCATACTATGAAACTTTTAAGGGCTTGCTAGTGCCTAGAATCTCAATTGTAAATCGAATTGAACGTTTTAAGGCCAAGTCGCTTTTACAACTTACATGCAAATAAAGGAGAGATTACATGAATTCCTTATTCTCACTTTTTGAAAAATCGGAAAAACTTTAGGGGACTCAAACGCCCGAATAAATAATTGTATAAAAAATTTAATAATAATTTATTGATATCTGGTTGCACTGATCAACAAAAAGGCTTTCGTTTGTTGCCATCAGGTCTAGTTAAATAGATATTTGCAATATTACTTCAGCGATATCTTTAACGGTTTCTGAATTATTCTCAAAAAACTGAAAAAAGTGCGAAAAATTTACTCAAATTTTGAAGGAAACCAAATTTCATTCAGGATTATCAGCTTCTGAAGTATCTTGAAAAATGGGCATCCTTTTTCCAATTTACGAGAACTTGTACCTGAAACTGTTTTTGGCATCAGATGTTCAATTGTGGAAAAAGAGATGATCACTCACATTTCATTTGTTTCTGAATTTCATACAGTTAAGAAACATGAGACAATCAATCGCATTGTTCCTTGTTTATGTATTTCATACAGTTCTAAAACATGAAGCGATCAATCACATTTCCACTTTTTTTTAATTTCATGCAGTTCTGAACATAAGATGATCTCTCACATTTCATCCGTTTCTGATTTTCATACAGTTATGAAACATAAGACGATCAATCACCTTGTTACTTGTTTATGCATTTCATACAGTTGTAAACATAATAAAATCACTCATTTTGTCATTTGCTTCTGAGTTTCAAGCAGTTCTGAGATATAAGATGAGCACTCACATTGTCATTTGTTTCTGAATTTCATACAGTTAAGAAACATGAGACAATCAATCGCATTGTTTCTTGTTTATGTATTTCATACAGTTCTCAAACATGAAGCGATCAATCACATTTCCACTTTTTTTGAATTTCATGCAGTTCTGAACATAAGATGACCTCTCACATTTCATCCGTTTCTGAATTGCATACAGTTATGAAACATAAGACGATCAATCACCTTGTTACTTGTTTATGCATTTCATACAGTTGTAAAATATAATAAAATCACTCATTTTGTCATTTGCCTCTGAGTTTCAAGCAGTTTTGAGATATAAGATGAGCACTCACATTGTCATTTGTTTCTGAATTTCATGCAGTTTTAAAATATAAGACGATCACTCACATTGCCATGTGTTTCCTAATCTCATGCAGTTCTAAAACATAAGACATTTGCTCACATTGTCATTTGTTTTCTGAATTTCATGGAGTTGTAAAACATAAGACGATCGCTCACATTTCCTGTTTTTCTCAATTTCATACAGTTGTGAAACATAAAATGATCGATCTCATTGTTCCTTGTTTATATATTTTATACAGTTCCAAAACGTGAGGCGATCCATCACATTTTCACTCGTTTTGAATTTCATGCAGTTTTAGAACATAAGACGATCTCTAACATTTCATCCGTTTCTGAATTTCATATAGTTGTTAAACATAAGACGATCAATCACATTGTTACTTGTTTATGCATTTCATACAGTTCCAAAACATGAGGCGATCAATCACATTTTCACTCGTTTTGAATTTCATGCAGTTCTAGAACATAAGACGATCTCTAACATTTCATCCGTTTCTGAATTTCATTTAGTTGTTAAACATAAGACGATCAATCACATTGTTACTTGTTTATGCATTTCATACAGTTCTAAAACATGAGGCGATCAATCACATTGTCACTGGTTTTGAACTTCATGCAGTTCTAGAACATACTGAAATCACTGATTTTGTCATTTTCTTCTGAGTTTCAAACAGGTCTGAGATATAAGACGATCACTCAGATTGTCATTTATTTCTGAATTGCATGCAGTTTCAAAATATAAGACGATCACTCACATTGCTATGTGTTTCTTAATTTCATGCAGTTCTAAAGCATAAGACATTCGCTCACATTGTTAGTTGTTTCTGAATTTCATGCAGTTGTAAAACATAAGACGATCGTTTACATTTCCTTTTTTTCTAAATTTCATACAGTTGTTAAACATAAAATGATCGATCTCATTGTTCCTTGTTTCTGTATTTCATACAGTTCCAAAATATTAGGTGATCAATCACATTTCCACTCGTTTTGAATTCATTGCAGTTCTAGAACATAAGATGATCCCTCACATATTATCCTTTTCTGAATTTCATATAGGTATAAAACATAAGACGAAAAATCACATTGTTACTCGTTTATGTCTTTCATACAGTTCTAGAACATAATAGAATCACTCATTTTGACATTTTCTTCTGAGTTTCAAGCAGTTCTGAGATATAAGACGATCACGCACATTTTCATTTGTTTCTGAATTTCATGCAGTTGTGAAACATAAGACGATCGCTCACATTTCCTTTTTTTCTCAATTTCATACAATTGTAAAACATAAAATGATCAATCGCATTGTTCCTTATTTATGAATTTCATACAGTTCTAAAACATGAGGCGATCAATCACATTTCCACTTTTTTTTAATTTCATGCAGTTCTAGAACATAAGATGATCCCTCACATTTCATCCGTTTCTGAATTTCACACAGTTGTAATACATTAGACGATCAATCACCTGGTTACTTGTTTATGAATTTTATAAAGTTCTAAAACATAATAAAATCACTCATTTTGTCATTTGCTTCTGAGTTTCGAACAGTTCTGAGATATGAGACGATCACTCACATAGTCATTTGTTTCTGAATTTCATGCAGTTTTAAAATATGAGACGATCACTCACATTGCCATTTGTTTCTTAATCTCCTGCAGTTCTATAACATAGGACATTTGTTCACATTGCTATTTGTTTCTGAATTGCATGCAGTTGTAAAACATAAGACGATCACTCATATTTCCTTTGGTTCTCAATTTCATACAGTTGTGAAATATGAAATGATCAATCGCATTTTTCCTTGTTCATGAATTCCATACAGTTCTAAATCATAAGGCGATCAATCGCATTGCCATTTGTTTTGAATTTCGTGATATTCTACAACATAAGATGATCCCTCACATTTCTTCCGTTTCTAAATTCCATATAGTTGTGAAACATAACACGAGCAATCACATTATTACTTGTTTATGAATTTCATGTAGTTTTAAAATATAAGACGACCACTTACATTTCATTCGTTTCTCAGTTTCATGCAGTTTCAAACCATAATCCGTTCAGTCACATTGTCATTTGCTTCTGAATTTCATGCAGTTATAAAAACATAATACGATCACTCAAATTTCATTCGCTTCTGAATTTCATACAGTTGTGAAACGTAAGATGATAAACCACATTGTGAATTGTTTCTGAATTGCATATAGTTCTAAAACAGAAGGCGATCAGTCACATCGTCGATTCTGTCTGAATCTATCGTCT
>JAABKJ010000906.1:19947-32282 GCA_011634705.1 Andricus grossulariae
TGATTTCTTTATGTTTTAGAACTGAGTGAAGTTCATAAACAAGTAAGAATGTGATTGATCGTCTTTTGTTATAAAACGTTATAAAATTCAGAAACAAATGAAATGTGAGTGATATTATTATGTTCCACAATTGAACTCTTGTCTTATGTTATAGGACTGCCTGAAAATCAGAAACAAGTGACATTATGAGTGATCGTCCTATGTTTTAGAACTGCATGCATTTCCGAAATCAAATGACTATGTGATTGATCGTCTTATGTTTTACAAATGCATGAATTTTAGTAACAAATGACAATGTGATTTATCGCCTTATGTTTTAGAAATGCATGAAATGTATAAACAAGTAAAGATGTGATTGATCGTCTTATGTTTCACAACTTTATGAAATTCATAAGCAAGTAACAATGTGATTGATCAATGATGAAAAGTTTTCGTAAATTGAGAAAAAGTTCAGTTTTTTGAGAATATCTAAGAAACCGTTATAGATATCGTTAAAGTAAAACGATATTCGCAAACTGCGTTAAATCCGCATGGACATGACCGACGGTGAGGGCCAAAAAATATTTTTTGCCCTTCAAAAAATGGTTAAACAATTCTTTATCGAAATTTTTTATTTTAAATATCTATTAAACTAGACCCGATAGCAACAAACAAAATTTCTGTTTCTCAACTTTATCAATGTCAATTTTACAGTTTTGTAATTTGAAATCTTTGGCTAATTTGTAACCGAATTAATGTCGTGACCTGTCTCCTAACTATATGCGATGAAGTCTAAAGTGGTTTGCAGGTATAACACGTTTCATATGCCGGAAGTTGGCCTTTTGCAGCAAAAGTGATTGAGGATACCCAGGCTACCTCAACTTCAATTTCTCGAAAACAATAACTTCAAACCTTAGTTTCAAGAAGGAAGATTATCCTGAAATTAAAAAAAAAATAAATAAAAAATTAGGACGAAACTGTTCTGAATAGTTTTGTAATGCAAAAATCATAATAGCAAATATGAAGGGAATCTAGTTTACAAATTCATGGAACTTGCTGACCCCAATCCCTCTACATCTAATTCGTTCCTTCCTTCAGAATCTCTAGAGAATAATTCACAAAAGAAATTTATATTTCTGAAATTACCAAGTTTCCGGTTTCCTCGATATTTCCAGGTTATAAAGTAGTTCGGGTAATGGACTTGAGAAAGAATCGAAAGTAGTTTGATGGACTCCTCATTTGAGGATTTAAACTTTTTCAGAAACTTTTAATGGTGCTTTTTATGCCCTCCCCGAATCGGAAGAAGAAAGAAAGAATAAGCCACAAAGTTAGGCGACTTCCATTTTCAAGTTCGTTCTTCTTCAGAAGTTAACATTTTTCCATTTTTCCGTTGCGCTATTGTTTAAATAAAATTAATAATATGTAAATTCCATACATCTTCTGGAAGAATTAAATAAAAAAATTCTTTCTTATTACGCTGCTCTCTCCGATAATAAAAAAAGCTTGAATCCTATTCACTAGATTCTAGATTACCTGTCTAGTGTTTCGGTTATGCACCTACACTAGGGTGATTCATTTTTTTTGGCAAAAAAATTATTTTCGATTCTAAAAACGCACATCAGCTATTTGTAACATTCTTGTCAACAAATTTTTTAATAATAAAAAATTTTGTAAAGCGGATATGATTTAGAGGTCTCATATTTGCTTAATTCGCGCCGTGCATTAATTCGATACAATTTTTTTTGAAATTTTGAAATTACTCAACTTTTTCCATTAATTCATATAAGGGTCATACAAAAATAATGTAAGATGATTCTTAACAAACAGTGTAATAGCTGATATTTTAACCGAGAAAATATTTTTTCAATGAAAAATAGTTGAATTGAACCTAAGAACACGAATTTTCAACAAAGTAGTTTCAACTAAAAAAAATTTTTTAGTTAATCATATACCAAAATACATAAATACATAAAGTTTCATTGAAATAGTTTAATTTTCAACAAAAAAAAATACAAATTTCTAACAAATTACATCAATTTTCAACCGAACAGTTAAATTTTTTAACTAATTTGCTACCAAATTGTTCAATCTTCAAGCTAAAAAGACTAATTTTCCAAAAAACAGTCAAAGTTCCAACTCGAAATTAACACGTTTCAGCAAAAAATCTAATTTTTAACGAAAACAGTTAAATTTTCAGCCGAGAGACAAATTTAATTAAATAATAATTATAATAATAATAAAGAAGCTAAATGAGCAAAACAAAACACTGTAATCTTCAGCTTCAGCAGATTGATTTTACACACAAAAAAAAATTCTAAAAAATACAAATTTTAAGCTAATTAGTCAATTTTCAACCAAATATTTGAATTTTGGAATCTAAAAACATACATTTTTCACCAAGAATGAAATAGTTTGATTTTCTTAAACAAAAATTGCAATCAAAGAAGAAAAAGAATTTTCTACCAAATTGTGGAATCTTTAAGCCAAAAAGAATAATTTTTTAGAAAGCAGTGAAATTTTCATTCCGAAAATGTTAAATGTCATAAAAAAAGTTGATTTTCAACGAAAACAGTTGAATTTTAAACTAAAGAGGTGAATTTAATTAAATAAGCTGAGACAGATTGATTTTGAACAAACAATAAAATTCATTTTCTACCCAAAAAAAAGAAATTTTCAACAAAATACATTAATTTTCAATCAAGAAATAAGTTTATAAAAAAATAGTTAAATTTTCAACTAAGATAGATTAATATTCAACCGAAAATGGTATAGTTGAGTTTTCAGCTAAGAAAATTAGTTTTTAACCAAAGAAATGAATTTTTAACTAAAATGATACATTTATAACTACGAAATATAAATTTTTAACAAAGTAGCTCAACTTTGGATTAAATAGTTGAATATTCAACCCAAAAATTAAAATATACAATCAAAAAGTTAATTTTCAAACGAAGCAGATTAATTTTTAACCAGTCAGTTGCATTTTTAAACAAAATAAGATAAAATTTGTACAAAAAAAAAAGAATTCTCAAACCAAAAAGAAAAATGTTCAATAACATAGTTTCATTTGCAACTGGAAAGATTGTTCAATCACGAAAGAGAAAAATTTAAATCAAATTGTTGAATTTTTAAGCCAAAAAGATTTATTTTCAAGAAAAATGTTTAAATTTCAATAAAAAAGGATGATTTTTTATGAAAATTTTCGAATATTCAACAAAATAATTAAATTTTGAACTAATTGATAAAATTTTCACCAAAAATTTTCAACCGAAAAGAATAAAATTTCAACCAAAAAGAGTTTAATTCTCTTATTGGTTGTTATTAATTCAGTTCCCATTAAAATGAAAAAACAAGAAAAAATGGAAAATATTGTGAATCTATCCATGAATGAATAAGAATTTAGATAATTTATAGACTAAAGTATATGAGTTTGAATAAACATTAGAGTTTATTTTTAATACTTTGAAAATATTAAGTTAGAAAATGGAAATCCGGAAATTATAAAATTTTACGATTGTAAAACTAAATAATTATTGTTAATAACACATTTCATTTTTTTTAAATAATTTAAATAAAGATCCACGTTATATTCTTTTTCTTGACATATTTTTCTATAAGAATTTGGCATACTGCGTGTTAATTACAAAATCCAAGTAGTAAGTTAAAAAAAATTACTTATTATAGAAAAATGTGAAAAAGTAAAGAAAAATTATTATTTGTACTAATAATGGGTTTTGAATATTGCATTAAATTATTTATAATGATAGTAATATATATAATATTAAAATAATTTTTTATGTATACAAATTTATATAAAGTTTAACATTTCAATCATATCCGATTTTGATTTTTTTTTTGTTTGAAAAATTTGTTGACTAAAAAATACTAATTAGGCTAGCGTACGTACTTAAATTCGAAAATAATCTTTTTTTAAAGATTCTTTAGCGTAGGATTGGCACGCGCTGACGCACCTGCATTCACTAAAAAATATCAACACTGTGTGGCCACAAAGAGTGTCATATAGTTTTTTTTTTTTTTTTTTTCAATTCGGAAGTCCAGACTAATTTTGGAAAAGAGAATTTTTATTTTTGTAACGGACTTATATATTTTTCTTTTAATTGTGCAACTCATAAAACCTAAACTATTATGAACGCAAAAAGTTTTTTGGGGAAAAATTATATTTATGCTTTTAAAATTTGAAATATTATCACTGATTGTCTGATTTAGGGGAAAAATTATATATGTAAAGAAAATAATTTTATACATATAAAATAGGTCATTTGAAAAATTTTCCTTCAGATTGTCAAAAATTTCCAAATTAGGAATTTTATTTCATGATGAAATGTATTTCTAATTTTTTTTAAATGATCGATGAACGAGAAAATGTCAATTGTATGATTTTTTTTACTGGGTGATAATTTTGTTCTCAACATTTTGCTACCAAAAGTTTGAAAGTTTTGGAAAAATTCAAAAATATAATATAATATAAATATTATCATTATTATAGATAATAAAAATATAATAAAGATTTTTAAAATGAGTTCAAAAAGGCAGATTTTTTCAGATTCAGAAATAAAGCAGCTGTTTAAGAATTTTGCAATGTTTCAAGAAAATAACAAACATTCTTAAGATTCATGGAAAAATTTCAAATAATTTTTTATTTTGAAAAATAAATTTTAAGATACAATCAAGAAACAATAAAAATGTTTAAAATGATAGTCTAAAACTTTTGAGAGAAATTCAAAAGATTTTAAAATAAAATTTTCCTATTTTGAAAAATGTTAAAATTTTAGAAAAAATTCGAGTAAGTTTAAGAGATATTTCTAAGTATTAAAACGATTCAATATGATCTTTACCTTCGACAAATTAATGTGAAAAGAATGTTCCAGAACTTCTCAAACATTTCCACAGATTTTCAATTTTGTCCAAAAAGAATCTGGAATATTTTAAGGCAATATTTTTAGTTTTGAAGAAATTTGAAGAAATTTTGGACAGAATTCGAATAATTTAAAAAGATATTTGGAAGGATTAGAAGCTCATCCAGAATTCTGAAAAATGTTCAGGAGAAATTCGAATAACTTAAAGAGATATTTAGCAGATTCAGAAGTTTTTAAAAGATTCCGAAATAATTGAAAATTTAAAAATGTATATTGTTGAAGATTTAAAAAAATATAAGCTTTTCAAGAATTTATAAAGATTTCAAAACAATACATTTTCTTAACATTTGTAGGAAAATCTTAAATTATTCTTTATTCAAAAAAATTAATTACAAGAGGATATTTAATAAGATTCGAGAATGTTACAAAACATTTTCAAAAGTATTATTACATAATCTAAAATATTTTGAAAAATGATTTTTATATGCATATTTAATAATACTTCTAAACATTCTTACAGATTTTCAAAATCGACAAAGAAGAATCTAAAACGTGAATTCAAACAAATTTAAGGCAATTTTGTTTAATTTTTAGAAATTTAAAAAATACGAAAAATTCGGGTCATAATAAAAGCTATTCAGGAATGTTATAAGTTGTTAGGAAATGAAAAATATGTTAAAACCTAAAAAGAATTCCGAAAATATATAAAATATTTATAGATTTCTTTCAAATTTCTATATTTTTTTGACACCTGTGAAATCTTCAAAAATGTTTTTGAGTTTTTTTAAAAACCTATGGAAAATTATACTTATACAACTTCAAATTAAAGAGATGATAGAATACATAACTAAAGTGCTCAAAAACTTGTATCAAGTAAATCACGTTGCATAGATCTTTTTCCTAAAAAAAAGGTATCATTAATTTAGTAAGAAGCTATAAGAAAAAAAGTCGATCAAAAACAAAATTTTTTAAATTAACAATTTTTTATGTTACAAATTCTATTCATGGAAGCCAAGTATTTTCTCCTTCAAACGTGACGAAACAATATTACAAATTTCAAAAGTATATAGAAGTGTAATTTTTAATTTTTAAATTAAAAGCCTTTTTCTCACTGGTAAACCGCATTACACCGAAAAATATTTTTTCTTTAAAATTGAGTTTTTAGAACCTGTTTTTCGTGTGAAATAAATGTTGAAGACTCCTTTCTGATGATTCCGCCTCGAGGCACGTATTGTTGATATCAAAGTGCAAATCTTCCGCAGTAGTTGGACTTCCTAATAGAACTACGTCAGCACAAGTTCTGAAAGCGCATACAGTTTTATGACCTCCTCGTAAATCAAACAAGCCATTTCGTCAAACCGAAGCACATCTTCCTACGTCAAACTGACGTGTTTCTCGCATCTCGTCATGCTATTCTGAATATGGGCTTCCTTTTCCAACACTTACTAAAGTGAACCTCGTTACAATGTCAGCCAGGAAAATATTTGAATTGAAAAATCAGAAAACTAACAGCCCAAATGTCCTTATCAATTTTTAATATCAACATCATATGCTATATTCAATTTTCAAACGAATCGCTCTTGTACAACCTTCCTCACTTACTTCCTTTCTCATCCCCAACTTCCTTTTTTCTCCCGCACTTCTCCTTCCTATTCAAATCCTCCCCGACTTTCCCTCCACTCACTTACTTTCCCTCCACTCACTTACTTTCCCTCCACTCCCTTGCTTTCCCTCCACTCACTTACTTTCCCTCCACTCACTTACGTTCCCTCCCTCACATACTTACCTCCCTTCCCTATCCTCATTTACTCTTCCTTCCCCTCTCCTGTGCTATTCTGACCTATTTGATCCTCTCTGCTTCTATCCTATCATATCCTATCCTATCTTATAATCACCTTCTGTACTTAATTCTCCTTGTCCACTTCGCTCCTCTACTTCTATCCCTTATCATACTCTCCTCTCCTCGTATACTTCTCCCTTCTCCTATCCTCCCCGGCTTTCCCTCTACTCACTTAATATTACTTCATCTACCTCTCCTCACCATCCTCATCTCATCTCCGAGCAACCCTCTCCTCTCCTATCCGGTCCGATCCGATCATATCTATTAATATTCTATCTTATAATCCTCTCCTCCACTCTCACTCTCCTCTTCTACATTACTTCTCTACTTTCATCTCATGTACTACTCCTCTCCCCTCATATAAACCTTACTTTCTTTTCCATTCCTAGCTTTCCCTTCTCTCCTATACTTCTCTTTTCATCACCTTTCTTCCCCCAGTTTCCCTTCACTCACTTACTTCCCCTTACTCAGTTCACCTACCTCCTGCCCTCACCCTCATTTCCTCTTCTCTCTCTTCATATATCCTATCCTATTCTATCTTATAATCACCTTACTTACCTCATTCTCCTTGTCTACTTCCCTCCTCTACTTCTATCCCTTATCCTACTCTCCTCTTTTCCATCGCTTCTCTACTTTCATCTCATGTCCTCCTCCTTTCCCTTCAGATACACTCACTTCTTCTTCCATCTCTAGCTTTGCCATCCCTCTTACACTTTTCTTTCCGTCATCTATCTTCCCCCAGTTTCCCTTCACTCACTTACTTCCCCTCACTCAGTTCACCTACATGCTGTCCTCATCCTCATTGGCTCTCCTTTATCTTCATAGATTCTATCCTATCCTATCTCATAATCACCTTATTAACTTCATTCTCCTCATCTACTTCCCTCCTCTACTTCTATCCCTTATCCTACTCTTCTCCCCTCCCGTACTTCTCCTTTCTCCTATTCTCCCCTACTCTCCCTCTACTCACTTAATATACCTCCATCACTTCACCTACCTTTCCTCATCATCCTCATTCCTATACTCTCCTATACTTTGACTCTCCTCTTCTACATCGGTTCTCTACTTTCATATAATGTCGTACTCCTCTCCCTTCATATACTCTATCACTCACTTCCTCTTCCATACCTAGCTTTCCCTTCCCTCCTATACTTCTTCTTTCGTCACCTGTCTTCCCTCACTTGTCCTTCATTCACTTACTGTCCTTCCCTCTTATCCTCGCCCCCGTTTCCTCTCCTCTCTCCTTATTTCCTTTCCTCTTTCTCATCTTCTAATCTCTCTTATACATTCCTCTTATCTCCTACTTCTCTCTTCTACTTCCATCTCATATCCTACTCCCATACTCCTTTACACTCCTATATCCCCTGATTCATTTACTTCCTTTCCCATTCCCCATTCCTCATTCCCACCCTTACTTCCTTTCACTCACTTACTTCCTTCCCTCACTCCCCCTACCGCTTCTCCCTATCCTCATTTCCCCTCCCATGTCCTACTTATCCCCTCTTCTCATATTCTAGAAAAACCGAATATCTCTAGCATAAAATTTGGTCAAGACTCTAATCTCTTGCAATAATTTATTTGCCTTCTTCGAATTATTTTTGTGGTAGTTTTGCTATTGTCTAACTGCAAGAGAAAATAATTTTTTTTTCTTTTTCTACAAGTAATTCATTCACTGAGAAATATTGTCAGGGGTAATGAAAGTGACAGACTTAAAATTTTCCCCTAGTCCCCCGTTTTCCCCTTTTTAACGAATTCCTCTTTTTTTTGGTTGAAAATTAGTTATTTTGATGAAAATTCAACTATTTTCTTAAAAATTCATCCTTTTTTATCAAAAGCTCAATTACTTCGATGAAAGTTAAACTATCTTTTAGAAAATTCATTATATCAGTTGAAGATTGAACTATTTTTCTTTAAATTCGTTTTTTTTTTAGTTAATTTCCTTAACTGAAAATTTAACTATTCCTCTGTTTGTTGAAAATTTATTGTTTTTAGTTGAAAATTCAACCATTAAATTTATCTTTTACGTCTAAAAATTCAACTACTGGGTCGAAAGTTGAATTACTTTGTCATAAATTCATTTTATTGATAGAAGATTTAACCTTTTTTTAAGAATTCCATTTTATTTTGTTGGAAATTAATTTGTTTGTTCGTGGCTTTCTAAACCTTTTTCGCCATTCACAGACCTCAAAGCTGCAAAACCAAAAACTTGTATTAATTTTGTTAACTAAACATTCAACTATTCTATTTTTTGTTTGAAAATTGATCGCTCTCAGTTGAAAATTCAACCATTAAATTTTTCTTCCAAAATTCTTCTTTTTTGGTTGAAAATTCAATTACTTATTTGATTTGAACTTTTTTGTTGAAAATTTTTTTTTCCAAATTAAATTTCTAATTGTGCATTTAATTATTTTATTTTTCGGATTAAAAATCGGAATATTTGTATTCAGGCTTAAAAAATCAACTTTATTGTTAAAACTCCATCTTTTTGGCTTAAAAATTTAACAATTTGGTCAAATCATCTTCACTCTTAACTGAAAAATATGTTTTGGTTGAAAATTTAACCCTTTTGTTGAAAATGATCTCTTTTTATAGGAATTTTTTTCTTTTTTGGTTAGAAATTCAACTGTTTGATTAAATTCCATTGTATTTCATTCACACTAAAAATCTCTTTTGATTGAGATATCAAATATTTTATTTTTCGGTTCAAATTTACCTGTTTTATTTGTAATCTCAACTAGTTGTTTGAAAATACATTCTGGTAGGTTGGTAATTCAACTATTTGGTTAAAAATCCAACTATTTTGTTGAAAATTAAACTATTTTGTTTAAAAGTCATCTTTTTTGGTTGAAGATTAAACTGTTTTTCATTCGTTCTTTTGGATTACAAGTTTATAACTATCTATAAAAAATTGAGATTTTTCTAACTTGAAAATTGCACTAATTAGTAGAAACTGAAACTGCTTTTGGTTCAAGTTTGATCTTTTTCGTTTAAAACTTCGACCGTTTAGTTGAAAATTCAACTATTTGTGCAAAAATTCACCTTTTTTGGTGGATAGTTGAGATGTTTTGTTAAAAATTTCTCTTTTTGGGTGAAAATTTATTCTTTCTGGATAGAAAATTCCTTATTTTGGTAGAAAAGTTCTTAGTTGAAAATTCAACTGGTTTTTAAAATATTTGTCTTTTTGATATAAAGATTCGAATATTTGGTTAAAGATGAAACTGTTTTTGTTTGAACTTCAATCTTTTTTGTTTTAAAATCCGATAATTTTTCTGAAAAATCATATTTGTTGTTGTTGCAAATTCATTTCTTTTGGTAGAAAATTAATCTCCTTTGGATGAAAATTTAACTATTTTGTTGAAAATGCCATATATTCTGATTTGAAATCTGGATCGTTTCATGATAATTATATTATTATAATGGAACCTACAGTAGATAATCATTGATTCAAAATACTGATGCACAGAAAATAATTAATTTAATTTAATTAATAGTTAAGACACTATACATGTTAGTATATTAAAATTGATTATTTTACGTATATTTGTACCTACAATTAATGATCATCTACCCTAGGTTCATTGTTTACTTCAGGCCTGTCCAGCGAGGAAAAAATGCCAGATGTGACTGTTCCACCTCCACTCCCCACCTCCCATTCTGCTTCATGAGAGTCCCCACCACCCGACCTCTCTCGACTGAGCAGCGAGAAGTGGTGGTGGAAATGCACCATCTGGACTCAGAATAAATTTCGCCTCGCTGAACAGGCTTGATCTACTTGTAGGGTGGTCTCCCCTACACTAAATTTATTCTAAATAATTCATTTCCATATTATTCCCCCATTTTCGTGAAAAATCACCCTGTGAAGTCTGAGATGACATCTTTAAAAGCGAGTTTAGATAACAAAGCAAGGTTGAACTTGAATCTATAAATGGATATGAATAATAGTTTAGTTAGGTAGTTAGAAATATTGTACGTTGTTAGAAGAGAAAAAAAAATACTGATCGTGATAAAAAAAAATAAAACACTCAGTTTCCCTGGTGGTGCAAATCGTCGCCTACCACGACTGCAACGACTCCGCCTCCGCCGGTACCCAGATCTGGTTCCGGTTGTGGTACCGCTTCTGCATCTGGTTCCGGTGTCCAGGGCGTCCTTCTCTGCCCACGTACTCTGGCTCAGGTTCGCCGATCCAGGCTACGAAGAGCCCTCACCGAAGCTACTGCCGAGACCGTCAACTACGTCAAGACGGTGGGATTACAAAAAAAAATTCTTCTTAACGTTCTCACAATTAGTCGTTCTCCCAATCACACCAACCACCAACTACTAATCACTAATCACCATCCTAGCTGCATTCTAAAACGTTTTGTTGTTAATATTATATAATAATCAAATTAATTTTTTAGGCTCTAGCGATTCTACAAAAATAAACTGTACACGCGATCATATTTATTTAATAAATTATATATTATAAATATGAACGCAACAAACGAATGTTTTAACTTGGAACATTTAAATAAACTCTGCACGAGGAAACTTTAGTCAATTGTATCCTATACTGCAAAACTGTAGAAAAAGTTATAAATTAAATTTTCCGAATTTGAATAAACTCTGTTCTAGTGCGGCCCAAAAATCAACAATTTCGGACTTTTTTGTGTCCCCCCCCCCCCCACACACACAAAAATGGGAAAAATTACTTTTTTGGTTCAAAATAACGTACAGTCGACAGTATTTTTAGTTTTACAGAAATTTAAAAAAATTGTGGACAAAATTCGAATAATTTGAGAAGATATTCAGAAGGTTTAGAAGCTCATGCACAATTTTTAAAAATTTGCAGGAGAAATTCGAATAATTTTAAAAGATATTTAGCACATTTAGAATTTTCAAAAAGAATAAAAAATAATAAAAAATTTAAGAATATTTTAAAAAGTTTAAAAGAAAATGCATATTGTTAAAGATTCAAAAAAATATAAGCTTTTTGAGAAATCATAATGATTTCAAGACAATACAACAATTTTCTTGAAATTCGTAGAAAAATCTCAAATTATTCTTTATTCGAAAAAATTAATTTCAAGAGGATATGTAATAAGATTTGAAAAAATTGCAAAACATATTAAAAAGTATCATTACAGTATCCAAAATATTTAGAAAAATCAATTTTGTATGCATATTTAATAATACTTCGAAACATTTTCAAAGATTTCCAAAATCGACAAAAAAGAATCTAAAACGTAAATTTAAAGAAATTTAAAGCAATTTTGTTTAATTTTTATAAATTTAAAAAAATAGGAAAAATTCGGATCATAGTAAACGCTATTTAGGAATGTTATAAGTTTCTAGGAAATTAAAAATATGTTAAAACCTAAAAAGAATTCCGAAAATATATAAAATATTTTTAGATTTCTTTCAAACTTCTATATTTTTTTCACACTTGTGAAATCTTCAAAAATCCCCCATAAAAATGGGAAAAATTACTTTTTTGGTTCAAAATAACGTACAGCCGACATATCTAGACCGATGTGAACGTAAAAATTTTGAAACAAGCTGATCAAATTTTCCAGAGTAGCAGGCCCGCTTTTCGATCTCATTTTTCAACTTTTTATAAATAAACAAATTTAAGGAAGAAAATAGCCATTTCTTCTACTTGAGGC
>JAABKJ010000907.1:0-32280 GCA_011634705.1 Andricus grossulariae
TCGAGATGCTGGACTTTCAAAAGAAATTTCTGAACTAATGGCGTCAAGATTAAAAGAAAAAAATTGCCTAGCTCCAGGAACTCGTATAACTTTTTATCGCGAAAGAGATATCCAATTTAGAAAATATTTTACAGACGTAAAAAATTTAGTTTACTGTAACAATATTGAAGGACTAATGAATGAGTATAATGTTTCTTATGAAGCTAATGACTGGCGTCTATTCATAGATTCTTCAACACGTAGTTTAAAAGCAGTCTTGCTACATAATGGCAACCATCTTGCACCGCTACCTGTTGGTCATTCCGTAGTGCTAAATGAGGAGTACCACAACCTTGGCTTCCTACTCAAAAAATTAGATTACGCTAAACACAAGTGGCAAATATGTGGAGATTTAAAAATAATGACAATTTTATTAGGTCAACAATCTGGTTTCACTAAACATCCATGTTTTCTATGTGAATGGGACAGCCGAGCTCGTACTGAACATTATGTGAAAAAGGATTGGCCAAGTAGAAATAATTTAACTCCAGGATTTAAAAATATCATAAAACAGAGTCTAATACCAACAAATAAAGTAATCTTGCCACCATTACATATCAAGCTGGGAATTGTAAAACAATTCGTCAAAGCAATGAAAGCTACGGAGACCAAAGCTTTTATGTACATATTTGAAAAGTTTCCTAAACTGTCTGAGGCGAAAATAAGAGAAGGTGTTTTTGATGGACCACAAATTAGAGAACTTTTAAAAGACAATGAATTTCAAAAAAGAATGACTAAGGTTGAGAAAGAAGCTTGGCAAAGTTTTAGAGAAGTCACGAAAAAATTTCTAGGAAATAGGAAAGATCCTAATTACGTGACTATAGTTGAAAATATGGTACAAAATTTCAAAAATATGGGATGCCTAATGAATCTAAAGATGCACTTTCTTCATTCTCACATTGAGTATTTTCCTGAAAATTTAGGCGATTTCAGTGAAGAGCAGGGTGAAAGATTCCACCAGGATTTAAAAGATATTGAAAAGAGATATCAGGGTGTTTGGGATAGCCATATGTTGTCAGACTACTGTTGGTCTTTGAAGAGAGACACGTCAAACCAACACAAAAGAAAAGCACTACGAAGGTCGTTTACAAATAAGCGAACGCGTTACCACTCTAAAACTGAAAACACATAAAATGGCTAATCACAAAGTTGTAAAGCTCTTTAGGAATTGTGAGAGGCAAGGGGACTCACGTAAATCAAGCACCCCAAAGGGAACAGAAGCCTGCTACGTCCACGTCGTTGTTCCTGGGTATCGCTAAATGTAGGTTATTACGATGCAGGAAATCTTGACTTTATTGGGTATTCGGATTTTATTTTTGGAGACCCAAAGTTTATGAGAAATATGATTAAATATTCTGCAAAACAAGAATTATGAGTTTTAAGGATATAAATTTTGAGGTTATAGATTTTACGTTCATAGGTTATAATTCTCAAGGTTATTGATCTATGAAAGTATAGGTTTATATGGCTTAAGGGTTGATATTGTTGGGTTCTATAGTTTTAAGCTATTTTTTGAGGTTAGAAAAAAACTCTGACGTGATGGGGTAAAACAGGTTCCGGATTCGGTTTCAGCGACCCAAAAAACATATAATCCACTTGGTCTGGTTTAAGGAACCCTCCACTCAATTTTTTGTGGTCCTGTGTTATCATCGAAAAAGGAATAACTATTAAATTATTTTTTCTTACATTAATCTAATGTCGTTTGAGCACCCGTTTAAATTTATTTCTTTTCACTTGCTGGCCTAATCGTACTGAGAAAACTTGAAAATTACCGCTTTCTGAGGAGACATTTACCGTTATGACATGCTTCCCTAACCGTGGTGTCCGTGTTTCTGTTTCATAAAATTTCCTGAGCGTCTGTTGACGATAAAGCAAAGTGCAATGGACTTTTTATAATCTACATTGATGATTGATGAACATTGATGATTTAAAAATGAATAATGTTTTTGGCTCTCATAGAAAAGTCAGTAAAGTTTGGACTGCATATCTTTTAACGCCATCCATTACACCATAGTTGTACTCCCAAGTGAATAAAAATTTTCTTACTCTCTTATATTTTTCACAAGACAGAAAACTGACAAACGGAGACTTTAAAAATGTAAAGTTTTATCCTGAAGTAATTTTACCCAGGAGACATGATCTGTAAATGTTACAGGACAAAAAGGGAACATTTATACATAACGTTGTTACAATCGTGTGCCATATTAATTACAGAACATAAAAAGGTCATACTGTTCTGTGACGCAGTTACTGTAAGGATACGTAACAGTTCTGGAATTCTGTAATGTAACTAATATAGAACAGAGTGATAAAACTTTTATGTCACTAGAATGTCACACGTGTTCTAAGAACGGAAGATAAAGGTCACACTGTTCTGTAACACTGTTACTGTAAGAATATGTAACAGTTTTGGAATTCTGTAATGCAATTATTATAGAACGGAGTGATAGAACTGTTGTCACTAGAATGTCACACGTGTTCCAGGAACGGAAGATAAAGGTCACACTGTTCTGTAACGCTGTTACTGTAAGGATATGTAGCAGTTATGGAATTCTCTAATGTAACTAATATAGAACAGAGTGATAGAACTGTCATGTCAATAGAATGTCACACGTGTTCTGAAAATGGAACATAAAGGTCACACTGTTCTGTAAAGATCTTAGACCAGAGTCGTGCCGACGGTCGGGCCAAACGAGATGAAAATATTTCATTTTATAACTTTTTTTTAAGGGTGTAGCCGGGTGAGCATGCAAAAAATGCCCCTTAAGGGAATCAAATGTTAAGTCAGGCACAGAATATTAACCCAAAGAGCTACTATTGTAAATTTTTTCCAATTTTCAAATCTGGGGGATCTTAGTGTTGAATCATTTTTGAAATTTGTTGGAAGCTTCATTTATTTATCTGATTTAGTTTCATATTTATTGAGAATTTAATCGTCATCATTGTCCTCATTTATCACAATTACACATTTTATTTTTGTGAATAAACTGTTCAAAATTTCTACCGATTTGATGATTGTCGACAAATATCGACCATAAGTTAATAGTACACTACAATAGTAGTGCTAATATTACTACAGGAAATTGTCGGTATGATCAGCGAGAGTACTATTAAAGATCACTGCTGACTTTAAAACGCGATAACTCGTTCACAAAAGGTGCGAGACATTTTTTTAAAACCCCGTTAAAAATCTTATTACATTATGCGTCGAATAAGCCTCAATAAACATATTTTTGATATTTTGAAGAGAATACACCACGTGAGAAGTTTAAAAAAAAATTAAAGAATTTCTCGAATTTTGTACCCTGACTTCAACTTGTGGCATGCCATAGGAAAGTTGTAACAAAAATCTCACATGCATACCACACAGTGTTAAGGTCTTATCATTAATTTAAGCCAATGAAACTTTCAAAAATCTTCACGGGTTCTCGAGATACGACTAAAAATGTCCAAACTTGTCTGCACCAAATTTCAGTGGCTTTAGCAGCAAGGTGGAGATTTTTCAAGTTTTATTGGCCTGAATTAAATATAAGACCTTAACACCTATGCCGTGTCACAAGTTGAATAAAAGGTACAAAATTCGAAAAATTCTTGCATCTTGTTAAACTTCTTAAGTGATATATTCTCTTCGAAATGTCAAAAATATCTTTATCAGGGCTTATTCAACGAGTAATTTAATAAGCTTTCTTAACGGGTTTTTAAAACAATATCTGGCTCATTTTGGGAACAAGTAATCACGTTTCAAAGTCAGCAGTGATTTTTAATAGTACTTTCGCTGATAGTACCGGCAGTTTCCGACGGTAATGCACTATTTAGCTTATGGTCGATATTTGTCGAGAATCATCAGACAGCCAGAAATTTTGAGGAGTTCATTCTCAAAAACAAAATGTGTGACTGTGATAAATGAGGACAGCGACGAGGATTTGGTTTTCAATCAATATGATTAAATCAGATATATAAATAAAACTTCCAAAAAATTTAAAAAATAATAGTACCACGAATAATCATTTTATCTTTTCTGTTGCAATGTATATATATATAATGTATCTAATAATGTATAATTACGCTTATATAATTGTATTATATAAATATATTCAGGCATCAATGGGCCTTAGGTCCAGTGCTGCTTGATGGTCAACAATTTATACTTGTTCAGCGTGTGATTTGTTTTCCTTATGTTTCGAGCAAGTACCTTGAATTTTGGAGTACATTTTTTATTTGATGTTATGCAGCTAATCACTAACTGAATATTGGATGTATGCCGTCTCGCCTTTCCAATTTTAAACTGAAGCGGTGTAATACGCTCGCGAGTGTTACTCAGGCGTGCTGAAGTATCATTACTTCTATTATCGCTAAGCAGTGAGACTGCCTTCTCGTAAACTACACAGTTCAGATTTCAAAAATTTACATCTTCTGGGAGCAAATCGGGGAGAGCAGTATTAGCTTCAGATAATTTGTCCATCCTGAAAAAGACTTTTTGGTGGATAGATTTCCTACTTCTCATGTTGGTATAATCGGCTATCTGCAAAGGTGGTCTTGCTGGAACGGTTGGTATGTTCGCTGGAGGATGTTGCTCTTTCTTTAGCCGACAAAGAGCATCATATCCGTTTTTACGCAAAAAGCATACCTGATTTCTTAAATACTGAGGCGTTTCATGAGCATATTCTGGGTGCACATTGACCCAATGGTCATGTAATCTCTGCATAAATCATCTTCATGCCAGCAGGCTTCTTTTCCAACAGGTAAGGAATCCCCTCCTGAATTGGTCCGACCATTTAAATCGATGTTCTCGCGTTTGTCCGGGGCCATTGCCCGGTCATCGTCTCGGTTTGGTCCTATTTTCACTCCCAACTGAAAAATGGCCTCGATCCGAGAGAGGTCAATTGTGGGCCTGTCGGTTCCGGCACGCTTTTGCAACAGCCGTTACGATTCCCTGCTGGGTGTTCTGGTTGGCTCCGATTTGAATTTCCAATCCGGTACCCCTTATCACCGTTCAGTTTCTCACAGCTCGTGGAGCTATTTCGAGTGTCCTATGCACCGTAGCTTTCATCTGACGGCCTTAAGTGGCTTGCATTTTCATGATCAATCCGTGGTTTTAACAGACCGCTCAATCAACCGGCGCGTCTTGTGTAATAATCGTTTCGATTTAAACCACCCGCTGGATCGAAATTTTCGAGTACGTCTGAAAGATTCGAATAATTTTCTACTTTGTGCATAAGGATGGTATTTTTTACTTCTTTGATATAATGTCTAGAGAGTTGCTGAACTACATCCAATTCAGAAGGTGAAGGAATTCAATCTTTGGCGATTAAAATCATTGTAATTGCATGTTCGACCATGGTCGATTTTCCTGGATTGTCGTAAAATCCGTGTTCGAAAAAACTTGCTATCTTTCTGCAAACATTGTCGCCCCAGAACCGTTTGATGAACTTTTTTTAAATGATTCGAAATGTTCCCCTTCCTATCGATTAGGCTCCGCCACTCTTGAGCCATTTCTGTTAAACTTGCATACATCAGATGCTGAAAATTTGATTCAAAATCTATGGTTCTTATAGACCGTTCTAATTTACGTAAATATCTCATTAGACGTTCATTAGATTTCCGCACAAATTTTGCAAAAGGCAAATTTTCTAACCAATGTGGTTTATAAGGAGCTGCATTTTGATTTCGAGCTATTTTATCGCAAAATCTTGTTATGTTATCTTCAAGACCTAAAATTCGACTTTCGTGTGCCATTTTCGCCGATAATAGAGACGCTTGAGTTACCATCATTTCTGCTGTTTCGTTTGATGATTTTGTGGTACGCTTATCAATATAATCTATTTGTTCTGATGAATTAGTTCCTTGATTAACACACTCAGCCTCTTGCATTGCTCATAAACCATGCAAATTTTTATATTATTTCTTGGTGGCGTTATCAATATTTTTATCCGCAGACATTTCAAATTCGTTTATTCTTATGTTTATACATTTACAGGGTTTCAAGGAGTCTCCAATCGTAAAACGCAAATGAGTTAATTCTTCGATGTTAATTCTTTCTCTCGGCCCAATTAAGCTTCTTCGTTTTTTTTGGGTCGTTCTGAAAGACGCGTCTTGATTACGAGAATTTGAGGTTAAATCTGAAACACTCAGATTCAACCCTTTAGCCCTCCTTTCTTAAATTTCTAGTGCTTAGGTTAAAATTGATCTTCCTTCTGGAGTTAATCTACCATCGTCTGGATTAAGCAAAAATTGATTTACCGGGTGGTTTGAAGGTGAGTTGCCATCCCGATGGTTTAAACTCATGTTCGTTCCAAATTCCGACATTTTTAATAAATTTGTTTAAATTTTTATTCGCGATTAAAAAGAAAAAAGGGATTTAAATACTTTTCAACACTTGACCATCACCTCGTTTACAATCTAAATTTCCCTCATCATTGAAAAAATAAATAAATAGTTTTCAGGCGTTTGACAAAAAACAATTCAATTGAATAAACATATTTTTGTTATTAATTTTTGCTCACACATAAAAAATGAGCATTTTTAACCCTGTTTCGAGGGACACAAATGACGTATTTGAAGACGGTGCGCAGCATTGTTAATGCGCATACGCAGGGCTATATATGCCCAGTGCCGCTGGGCAATCCGGCACATTGACACCCGGCAGGCGTTAATGCAGAGCCAGTGGGTGATATCGGATATTAATAATGTATCAAATGTCAAGTTGGCAGCACTGGCCGACGTTCCGAAATTCAGCCCTGAGGGCTCATTAACGTTGGTAGCACTTAAGTTGCTAACTTCAAACTCATGGCTGTCATTGCATCGAGTGCAAACAACTAAACATGATGAATTGCGAGACTGGCGTGAGGCGTTCTATCGCTGGAAGCGATATTCGATTTTATGTACTTCTACTCCTTACGGCCCCTCTCAACTGGCTTAATAAATGCTCATTTTTTATGTTTGCGAGGCAAAAAGTATCGTGTGTGGCATGGAGCAGAAACAGTTGATCCGAATTCGTGTTATTGCCGTCCTCGCTTCGCTCGGGCAGCAAATTTCGCACTCCTTCCAATCAGCTGTTTGTGCACCTAGCCACACAATGTACCATTTTTTAATTAGAAATTTTTTTTTTTTTTCAAACCGAAATTAAATTATATTTTAAATATCCATTAATGTTTAAACTTTGCTAAACATGCGTGCCCGCAGTGAGATTCAGATTTCAAATGATCATTTCGGATGACCGCTCAGGTCCATTCAATTTAAATTTTTATTTGGGGAAATACTATTTCTTTCCTGTACACGTGCCTTTGAGAGCGCAATGTTTACCTTTTTGATCTATATATTGGTGACCGTGATCTCAGCTGTCGCCCGTTATTACGATCATTATTTTCGTTGAATTTAATTTGAGAATGCTTGTATAACTTTCACACCCAATGCGCTATGGGGATACTTTCGATGAATATGCACTCATGTGTTCGGTGGAAAAGTTCCCGAGTTCAAAACTGTAGATGACTTCCAGGATCCACCAAGCAAGAAGATAATATACGGAGGTCCCCATATAACCTCATCAGAAGGTAGTTGTAGACAAGAAAAAACACATTGAGCTGATATGTGAGTTAAATGATGTGTCGGCAAGATGTAACGTTGAGAATTTTCTGGCTCCGACCGCACATGCATAACGTGGTGGCGAGCAGTGTCGTAGCGGGAATGAATTACTCCCCACACACTCCCTCCGTAGTGTAAACGATATGAAGGTGGTCTTGAATTTAAAAATATCAAAATATGCGCAATCTGGTCGTTTTTTGTTTACAAAAATATTAAAGCTAAGGAAATTGCAATTATCGCAAGCATTCAGTTAACAACAGTGGCATTGGTTGCGCAAATTTTTTATTTTTTTTTTAGATTTAAGCAATGTTCGTTGACTAAATTTATACGAGATACAAATGAGCTAGTTGGTACTATAATGAAATGCATATTCGAGTATATTTACTAAAGGCTCTTAGTCTAGTGAGAGCAGTAAGGAATATATTACATGTTACTTATAATTAACAAGAATTTTTATGTTGTTGCTTGTCATTATATATTAAAAGTCACCCTTTTCTTACGTAATATTGTGGGAACGTGGCGTATCCGTTTGGGGTGTTTTTTTGGCATGTCTTTAGAGTTGACCACACTCGAAGTTTGTTTAATATTAGGCGCCTCATTATCAGTAGTAATAGAAGTATGAGAAATAGGTTGACGGTCCTTTTGCGACGCAGCATTGTTAATTACAGGGGTCACAGATTTTTCAATTACATGAGATATTGTCTGCCTGTTTTTGATCTTAGTGACATTGTCTAACGTGATTCACAAATGAGATGGTTTGACATGTTCCAGCGAGATTCGACGCTTCGAGCCGTTGACATCTATTTCGATAACGCGCTCGCTGATGCAGTGTTATACCCAGTGTGGTCCAGAGTATTAAGGTTCGAGAGATTTTCTCGCTGCTCCAATGCGCAGAAAGACGATTATCTGGCAGCACAAATTCGCCTGGAACGCGTAATGTTGTACCATACAAATACTAGGCCGGAGAAGATCCGGAATCTAACACGTTGGTCCTCAGTTACAACATGATGGTTGGAAGCACCTGGAGCCAGTCGCGAGTTGTGTGACACATAATTACGGCTTTAAGGGAGCGATAAAACCGATCTATCATACTGATAGAAGCGGGGTAGTACGGAGTTGTCCTGATGCGATGTGACCCTAAAAGCTTCGCAAGAGACGGAAAAAGGTGGGCCTCGAACTGTCAACCCTGATCGGTGGAGATAGTTTCTGGAGTTCCAAATCGGGATACCCAACCCTCGTAGAGAACACGGCATACGGTGCCGGCCTCGATTTTGCGTAGTGGTATTCTATCAACCCAAGGTGAAAAATGATGAATAACGGTCAACAGATATTTGTGCCCCTTGTTTTCCGGGAGAGCGTCTACGATATCCGTATGTATATGTCTGAAAGGCGTCCCAGGAGCGACAATTTGCGCTGGCTTGAGAATGGTGTGTCGTGTGACCATAGAACGTTGACAATCTATACATGATCTCACCCACTCGGTTATGTCCTTGTTCATATCGGGCGAAACGTATTTTTGGGAGATCACGCGATTGGTCACTTTCGCGCTTGGGTGCGACGGCTGATGAAAGATATCGGAAATGCGCTGCCGCATGACCGTTGGAATTATAGGACGTGAAGTGTCCCCAGACAAGTCGCAATATACGGATGTCCTGTCTGTTCCCCACATAATGTTGCGTATGTTGACGGATGCTTTCGGGGAGGTACGGATCTGTTTGAGTTCAGGTTCCGCCTGTTGCATTTCAGCCAACTCGGAAAGTCGAATCTCAGTCGGTAGAATTATTGTTCAATGCGCGGCGTAGGAGAGGAAGATTCGCCATGAACCTCGACCGATCCCGTGCACTGGACCGGCGGAGAGCCAACGACGATGTCCACCGTAGATAGTGCATCGGCTACGACGTTTTCAGCACCAGGAACATGTTCGATAGTGGTTGTGAACTGACAGATTTTTGACAATTGTCGTTGCTGCCTAGGAGAGTTTTTTTCCGAACGCTTTTGAAATGCAAACACAAGAGGTTTGTGATCCGTTAAGATTTTAAATTGTCGACCCTCCAAAAAATGTCGGAAATATTTAATTGACTCGTAAACAGCGGTTAGTTCCCGGCCATAGGCGCTGTAATTGAGCTGGGCTGGGCTAAGCGCAAGAAATCTGCGTCACTCGGTAATAGTGGAAGGCTTAGGAAAGTCTAAAATTGCCCTGACTTCATCGGAAGTGGGTTTAAATCCCGGGGTATTAATTAAGTGCCCCGAAAACTCGATTTCAGATTTTCCACACTGGCATTTATTCAGGTCGCGCAGTGCCTGGTGCACATACCTATGAAAGGTTTGTCCCACATTACGCGGTTTTCGGTATGTCCTCGGGTGTGATGGTCTGCACATACAATTTTCGACTTCGTATTTAAATTGAGACCTAGCCGCTGCGAGTTTTTCCGAATTTAACCGACGAGCACGTTCGGCTGATGGTGGGCCAGTTGCGAGAATGCGATGATGCACACTTCCAGGGAGTTGAGTGTGGGTTTGTTCCAACTCAGCGATCTCAGGAAACTTGAGCAAGATTTGCAAGTAAGTGGATGTGCTCAGGCCTATACGACTGTGTGTAATAGAAATGGCCAAAGAGTTGACTTAGGCGGGCCACAAAGGGGTGCAGATTAGTTTAAAAAGTGGTGGTAGGTGGCGCAAATTGTTTGATGAGGACGTAGAGAGGCAAGAGGAATGTGCAGTCATAAAAGTGACATAAAAGTGAGGTTTAGGAAATCATGTACTAAATTTTGTACTTCTATTTGTGAAAATTGCAAAAAACTAATCAATTTCAATTTGCAAAATATGCGACAGTTGTCTTTCACAAGAATTTATTTTTTAAAGCATGAATAAAATTTGTAATCGAAAATAAATTAAAGAATTGATGAGAAATTCTGGAAGTAACACACAGAAAGTACGAGAAACATATTTTTAATCGTTCTAACATATTTTCTGTTTAGTATATCCTGGATTTCGCATTAATTATTTAATTTATCTTGACTTAATAATTTAATTTAACACACTCAAACCATCAATGCATACATATATTCGCAGGAATACATGCTCACAAAATCTTAGTTACTAAAACGGTGTTAGGTGGCTCTGACTTCTATCATTTATTTTACACACAGTCGTATAGGTCTGGATGTGCTGTTCACTGTGCTGATGCTAGAGTGAAAACGTTTCTAAGCACGTCACAAGATGCAAGTCCAGTTGGGGAGTCGATTAGCCTGCGACGTCGTAGTTCTACCATTAACCCGTAGTGTGCGAGCAGATCTACCCCATAATGGGGCAGGAAATTGCTGCCCAAACATTGATATGCGAGAATTGTTTGCGTCGAACAAGATCAATTCTGCCGGTTTGGCTATTGTGTTAGTCTTAAGTGGAAGAATCGAAATATCCGAACCGGTTTCCACGAGGAAGGCTGTTCCGGAGTGTCGGTCGCGAACGTGGAGACGTTTGGATTTAGAGCCTATACCCACTGTCTCCAGGTGGTTAGGTTGAGATAATTTCCCAAAAGTGACTAATCTGTATTGCCCTAAGTGCAGGCCTTAATGCATTTGTTTGCTTTTAAATTTCTCCTGATACCAGCACAATTTATGTGAACCCAGATTTTTTGATTTACTGCGCGAATCATTGTTAGGCGACTCTGAACGAACACGGTTACGTGGATATTTATCAGATATATTGTTTAGTTTGCTTTTTAATGAAGAAACTTCTGCGGTTAATGCGTCGGGTGCATTTACTTGAGTGGTATCTATAGCAGAAAGCGAAGCTGTGTCAGGGTTAGCGAAAAGTGTAACGTCAGACATTTTGTCTGCGATGACCGCGATCTGCTCAAAGTTTGTAAAATTTGATGACATGAGTATGAGGCGAATTTCGCCTGGCAACTGGTCGAAAGAAATTGATTTGATGATTTTATGAATGTCGAAGGCGGGTTTCTAGCTTTGCAATTACGTGGTCGGCCATCGTATTTTCGGGGGATAACCTTACGTTCGTGAAAGAGCATTCGACTTGTAGGAACCATAGGTTAGGATCAGCTTCTATAAATTTGGGTATTTTTGGTGTGCGAAATGGATCCTAGCGCGGTTGTTCCGCTTAGCGTACTGCCAGGTCACGCTTTGGATTACTCAATTTGAATGTCACCTATGGCAAAAAATAAGAATGGCGCATTGTGATAAAAAAATTTTGGTGGCACTAGATGAGGAAGAAAGAAAATCCCTCGAACACTTTTTAACCTGAGAATAAAGTAAAATAGCGTCTAAAGCACCTAACCCGAACGTGAACGTTTTCAAGCGAGAGTTTAGCCTCATTGTGAAATTTACCGACTATTAGTCCATATTTAGTCTTTTTTTTTAATTAAAGTAATAAAAACACTAATATGCAGGAGCCGTCAGGATATCCCATGCGAATATTGTGAGCGGTTTTGTAAGAAAATTTCACTATTTTTTATATAACAAATTTTATGCATGAGCGAAAGCGCGATAATGTGAGGGCAAAATTTTCGGAGAAAAGGTAAAAAAAGAGGTAGCGAATGAAATTTAAAATTAGCCTGGCGCATGCCTAAAACGGAGTACGTAGTGCAGCCTCACGCCACAACGTTCGCAGGGGAATTGTGACGAAGTGACTCTGCTTCTGACGATAATTCGTTCGAAGTGCAGCCTCATGCCACAACATTTGCTGGAAAATTGTGGCAGAGTGACTCTGCTTCTGATGATAATTTATGAGAAGTGAAGCCTCATGCGACAACGTTTGCTGGAGAATTGTGGCAGAGTTACTCTGCTTCTGATGATAATTTATGCGAAGTGCAGCCTCATTCTACAACGTTTTCTGGAGAATTGTGGCAGAGTGACTCTGCTTCTGATGATGATTTATGCGAAGTGCAGCCTCATGCCACGACGTTTGCTGGAGAATTGTGGCAGAGTGTCTCTGCTCTTCTGATGATAATTTATGCAAATTGCAGCCTCATACCACAACGTTTGCTGCAGAATTATGGAAGAGTGAAGATGGCGTCGGCGTCATGATGCCAAGGGTTGTCGTCCAGCGTCCATTTTGTTTCAGTCTACTTTGCCAATCCAGTTTTTTATCCTAGATTTACATTCATATCTGCTATAATTTCAGCGTAGAGGTGTTCAGTTCAGCGTCGGGGTCACCAGTATGGGGATATTTTCGGTGAATATGTGCACGGGTGTTCGGCGGGAAAGTTCTCGAGCATTAAGCGAAAGCAGACTGACTTGCCTCGTTTGCGTCAGCAAGATGTACCGTTGAGAATTTTCTGGAAACGATCATTTTCACACCTTCAACCCCTACTCTTTAGCCCAGGCACCCGTTTTCGCTCACGCGCATCGTGTGCAATTCTCAGTCCAGCGTCCAGCTCGAAATTAGTTGTCTGCTCCAATCTGCTGACTTTTTATGTTTTTGTAAGTTTATTTTCAATGAAAAATGGATTCAGAACAAAAGAAGGGGAGTTGCGCAAACATAAAGTTCTAGTGCAAATGTTTCTAAAAAAGTTTTGCAACTAAGTATACCCTACAAAGGCACGCTTTTTATCTGGTGTAAATTAGTTAAATCTGTTAATTCTCAATTATTTAGGTAAATTATTAGTTATTTAGGTAATAAGTTGAATTAGTAAATTAGCTAATAAGTTTAAGTTACTTGAAATAATATAGCTAAAACATCGAAAAGGAGTTGAAAATCCGCGATAGAAAAAAAATTCCGTAGCTGATGGGTTAAAAATAGAAGTATGTGTGAAGTTTCTTAAATGAAAAATGTTTTTTTTGATAAGAATTTTCAAACAGAACAGTGGCTTGGTAAAAAAGTATATTATCTTCCTAGAATAGAATATGATATGTTCTTAAAGCTTTCTTCATGCAAAAAAATATAAATAAAACACAGTATTCAAAATAACATTCAACTTTGTACAATTTGCTTACATTCCACCTTTACACTTGCATACAATTCCCAATCGATCAGGAGTATTAACCAAGAGTGACTAGAACTAATGTCCAACAGTTCATAATGTTATAAACAAACTACTGAACAAAATTAATTTATTTATTCGCAATGATTACTTATTTTAGATCCATAGATTTTGTACCAAATATGACAAATAATAATACTTACGTAAAACTTTTTCAGAAAAGTTTCTATTTACTAATTGATTAAACAATTTTTATACACGAATCCACACTTTAACCATTCCTTTATGAATAGGCTTCATTTGATTTTGTTCATTCAACTTGAAATGTTGTGCCAAAGATTTATTCTCTTTTGTATTACAGGATTCTAATTGCTGTTATTCATAATATAATTTACTGTATTCAAGCACTAAAAAGAAGATAAAAAATGTATCTCAGTGAGCCATGTTCATATTGAGAAAGGGCAGAAATATCCAAAACAAAATATTTAGCTATTTCACAGCAAGCAATTACATTTAAATGCCAATTTCTAAATTACTTTATAGCAGGTATTATCCCACGTCGAATTGTCGACTATTTTCCTGGAAAATGACGTGAAATACCTGAAAGCATGAAATGCTATGTTACGTCACGCGTGCGAATCTTCTCTAGATTAGAGTAAGATTTAAGTGAACTATACGTCCTTTCTATCTATGCTAAATTTAATTCTTGGTAGCGTTCGAGCACCAATAACATTACGTTGGGGTACTCTTAGAGGGAACCGCAGTTCATCTAAAAGAGTGTGGTCATCTTGCCGACGCACCGCAGAAAGACAAGCTTTTTCATTGGAATCGACTAGTTAATATCTCACCCCGCTAGTGGCCAGGTGAGTCCCACTCCAGTTCTATCTGTGCTACCTGCGCGCTTCGCTACTAATTACAGATTGAACAAGGGTTTACCGCATATTATCTACTATGTCGGTAAACTCTATCGCTTCACTATCGATTTGCGATACGTTACGTTTCTCAAGGACGGCACTCTTCAGTAAATTTTAAGCGTATTCTGAAAATATGTTTTGAATTCAGAATTTGGTATAATTAGGGTATTGCAACAAACTAAAAATATTCCTATAATAATTTTAAGTTTGCATCTATTATCTATTTCTTCCAACCCATCACCAATCCCAAGGGAGGGGCGGTAGGTAAGCCAACTAGAGCAGTAACCACTAACGAACTGTTCAATTAATGCAATCGAACTGTTAGGCTACTGTAACCCTGACCTCTTCAGGGAGGAGAAGTTTCTTTAGAAGTTGACTTGAGAGGAGTTTAGAATGTTTAATTATTATTTGATCATTCCATGAAAACAAGCGGGGTATATATCGTTTAACCCTTAACGGTCACGCCTCCAAATACACCTTCACATATTTTTGGCTGAAAAAAATCATGAGTGATCTCAAAACAATACAGAATAGAAAAAAAAGATCTTCAAAGCCTCAGTGATAATTTAAATTTTCGAAAAAAATACTTGAAAATAAAAAAATAGACTATCGGAAAAGACATCGGAAAGCCCGTGGGGTGTGAAACACACCGAGTGACCGTTAATGATAAAATTTCAATTATGCTCAGTATTTTATTAGTCATCTTGTATATTAAACCAGTGGGCACCAAATTTGGCACCGTCTTTACGACATCGCTACGACATCTTTGCGACAACTTTACGACATCCTATATCCATGTCGTCAAGGTGTCTTTACGATATCGTTAAGACATGGTCAGATCATACGACGTCTTTACGATATAGTAAAGACATCTTAGCGACATGGACATAGGAAAGTTTCCATTTCTAAAATAAATGTTATTTTTTTGATAAATTAAAAATAAAATACCATAACCTACTAAGTAACATAAACAATTTTTTGTTATTACCTGTAGTTTTGATAAAAACTATATAAATTTTCGATATGAGTATTAAATCCTCACCTTATGTAACCTTTTATAAGTTACATGTTTGACTTTAAAATGTTGCATAAGGTGAGGATTTAATACGCATGTCGAGAATTTATATAGTTGTTATCAAAACTACAGGTAAAAACAAAAAATTGTTTATGTTACTCAGTAGGTTATTGTATTTTAGTCTGAATTTATCATAAAAATAACATTTATTTCAGAAATGAAAACTTTCCTGATAAAGGCCCGCAGTGAGAGCCGAATCGTTGAAAATAAAACGATTTTAAAACAACTATAATCGTTTTTTTATGTTTGTATTTATTGAACCGTAAGACCGAAGAAAGAGAAGCTTTTAAACTTTTAATTTTGAAATGGACATAGGATGTCGTAAAGTTGTCACAAAGCTGTCGTAACGATGTCCTAAAGACGTCACAAAATTTTGTGCCCACTGGGAAGTTAAGCAATTTTATAGAAAATATAAATTTTTTGGTTTTGTAAACTTGAAAACTTGTTGTGTTCGAAATGTATATCGATAACTTTATATTAGAAAAACCTCGCTTAAAGCGTACAGTCAAATTCATGAATTGCTGAGACTGTTCCAATTTGAGTCCGGATATTCGAGTCTCAGACACCGATAATCGAATACTTGAAGGAATTAGACTCGAGTCGGTCATCCCTATTAGAAAAGGATTTGATTTTTTATAAATCTTGGTAAGTAAATCGAAAGGTTAACTTTTTCAATATACTTGCAAATTGAGAATTTCAGAAATCAGAAGGATACTATACATGAAATTGCTAAAGCAAGTGAAGCAATTCGTAAAAAAACATAACTCAATGAAATAAGGTAAGAAGACAGTTAATTAAACGTTAAGTGATACATTTATGCTTACTGTGACTGCAAATAAAAAATTATTTGATGGATTTGAAACTGCTAAGCAAATAAATTCTAGTAAAATTTAACTTAAAAAGGAACCTGAGAAAATTTTTAAAGAAAACTAAACGCTTGGAAAATTCAAAGACAGTAAGTTATCTGGAAAACAAGATGATGAGAATGATGTATAATTTTAGACAGCTATGAAGGTGAAGGTGAAGGTGATGATGATTTTTTTTACGAGGGAAGGTGAAAAATGTTCTTATAACACACCGAGAAGGGTCCGCACTTCTCGGTAGTGTGGGGATGCGGATGTCATCTCTGCAATGATCTTAATATATATATATATGAATATACACAAGGATCTCAATTTGATCATTACAGTGATGTCATCAAAGACCCACTAAAAAACACCACCCTTTACTGCCAACCCATTTCCCATGCCATGATGTACGCATCGTCCTCATTAGTGCGACAATGTAGCACAACGGGCTCATCGGCTTTCGACATGATGGCTGGTTGTAGCTACTTATACATGTCTTCTGGGAGGCTTCCTCGACGGGGTTGCGTCCCTGAAGGACAAACATTTCATTGACCCCGGCAGATGGTCACTCCGGGGCCTCTCACTTTGTGCAGCGCAGAGGAGCTAAGGCAGCGGTAACACTGAATGGCCTCAATTTTCCTGCGTAAGCGACAGGACACCTACCCCACCTTGAGGTGTCCTGCGCTGACCAAGCTCGTCGCTATTTCTTCAGACAGCCAAACAAAGGCCTTCATAGTTCCTCTAAAGGCCTTTTTGGTAAGACTGATCGTTATCCTTCCTGCGTTTTCTTCGGCGAAATACCGTCTAATGGCCGCCTCAACCACCTCCGCATCCGTCGTTGTGTCCAGGTCCAGTACCTCGACCTCAGTGCGGGGGACCAGCTCCCGAACACAAGCCCTTGCTCCAACAGCTGTTCTGATGGCAGCGGAGAACATTGATCTGCCCTCCGCTGTAGGCTCCACGTTAACGCCGAGGGTGGCAGGTTTCACCTTTTGATTCAGGTCCTTTAGGACCTACGCGTAGCTTGAGCCCTCGGCCGATTTTACGATAACCGCCTCAAGTCTAGCTTGCCTCTTTTTCACCTTCTTGTGTGAAACGATGCTCTTCGTTTCCACCTTCGTCCTCCCTTGTTCTGATTTGGGGGTTGAAGTCTTCGGAACGTTGTTCCGGGACTTCAACCTTCTCGTTCTGGGCCTCCTGGGCTTACTCTTTCTTTGATCTGCTGCACCCGTTCGACAATTGTGTCCTGGTAGCAGCTTTCGATTATCCGAAACTCGGTCTTGACGTCGTCTATTCCGACCATGTTTCAACGATACTTAATCTATAGGTGGATTCGTCGTGTGCGTGCGCCTGCTTTTGTTGTAGAACGGTATGATATGGAACCAAGATTCGGCATCAGAGGGTTCTCCCCCCAAAAGAAAAACAGAGAGGGCAGATATTAGTTCCTAGCAATTATCTCATACTATTGATAGATGATGGAAAAGGTATTTTTGTGTTTTCGCTGATGATGTTGATGATGATGATGAAAAATTATATAATGATGATGATGATTATGATGATGGTGATGATGATGATTATGACCATTATAAATTGATATAAAATACTATGATATGTGATGGAAAAGGTTTTCAATCGATGAAAACCACCACCCTTTCTCCTTGGCATTAATCCCCCCGGAACAACTTTCGCATTACTGCAGGTGGTGCCATTTCTTTGCCTACTAGGGCTTCTGCTGGTCTTCTTTTTCTGCTGCATGTCCCAACCAAGATTGTTGCTGGTTCTTCCTTCTGGGACTGTTTCGCCTCATGACCCAACCAAGATGTTACGCGTCGTCCTCAGCAGCACGATAATGTCGTGCATCAGGCTCGTCGGCCTTCAAACATCCTGATTGGGCATGATTAGATCTGCCTGGAACACCCTCCCCCGAACTGCACGCATCGTCCTCATCAGCGGAGCGAGTCTCACGCATCGGGCTCGTCGGCCTTCGGCAGCTTAGGGTTTCGGTGTTTTCTTTCTTTGACAGTATACTTGACCTTTGCTAGTCTTTAAGTTGTCGTTCTTCTTTCTTTGTCCGTAGGATGGTTTCTACACAGGTGGATACCCTGTCCCACGATTCCTCACTTTCGAGCATCATCGCGACAATTTTGTCCGGCGTTATGCTTCCAATGTCGCTTTCTAGCCTGTGCTGGAGTTCGGCTAAGCGAACACACTCGAAGAAAGTGTGGTTCGCATCATCGGTATCCGCCTCGCAGTACCCACACTTTTGACTGCTGACTTTTCCTCTCTTGAAGAGGTAGTTACAGAAGTAACCGTGACCCGAGAGAAATTGCATCATGTGGTAGTTCGTCTCTCCATGTTTCCGGTGTAGCCATGTACATACCTGTGAAATCAACCTCGCGGTCCATCTTTCTCAGTGATCACTGCTCCAGCGTTGTTGCCATTGTTTCATAGTGGCCGCCGTGCTTCGTCTTTTGCTGTTGCCTTGATCACGTCGGGTCTCCTGTGAAAGACTTCTTTCTTCTCTTGGGCCAGAAGATCGATCGGCATCGTCCCCGAAATTACACGAATTGCTATTTCTGATACCGTACGATAAGAGCCCATATTTCAGCTCCGTAAAGCATTATGGACTGGGCCACTGACATTAGCAGTTAGCGCTTGCTGGGTCTCGGGCCACTCACGTTGACCATGATTCTGCTGAGTGCCGTCGTGACTCCTGATGCCTTATCTGCTGCCTGTTTTAGTTGTTCACGAAAGGAAAGCCTGTTGTCCATCCAGATACCCAGATGCTTCATGGCTGCCTTCGTTGTGACTACTGTCGACCCTACTTCCATCGGTATCTGCATGGGGATGTATTTTTTCGTGACTACAACCAGCTCGGTTTTCTCCGTTGCCAGATCTAGCCCATGATCATTCATCCATCTACCCACGCGTCTCACGATCTGATTGAGCTTCCACTGTAATTCCTTCGTTGTTCTTGCAACAATTACAGCAAGTATATCGTCCGCATAACCCGACAGGTATGCATCATCCGGCATCTCGATTCTCAGGATGTCATCATAGGAGATGTTCCACAGATCAGGGCCGAGGATTGAGCCCTCAGCAGCTCCGGCCGTGATTTGCTTCTTTTTTGGGCCCTCTCTCGTATCGTATATGAAAATTCTATCCGAAAGATAATCTCTCAATATACACATGAGGTATTCAGGTGTTTTGAAGCCCTCCAATACCTTGATCATCTCGATCCACCTGGCCGAGTTGAACGCATTTCTCAAATCCAGTGTTGCCAGTAACACGATTTTCTTGGTGTAGCGGCTTTCTTCTTCCACTCTCACAATATTGTCCACCACTTCTTGGACTGCGTGGATTGTAGAACGTCCCTTCCTGAAGCCATGCTGTCTTTCGGAGAGATCTCCCGCTGCTTGAACAGACGCCAGTAGGCGAGGCTTCAACATTTTTTCCATTAACTTCCCACTGGTATTCAACATACACAGTCGTCTGCGCACCGATAGGGAATTCATATCTCCTTTTCCTTTGCTAATGAGAACTAATCGCTGCACTTTCAACTGTTTATGGAATATGCTAGCTCTCAAGCAGCAGTTCATCATGTTCAGTAGCATCTCTGGACAAACACGTGCTACTGCTTTTAAAACCTCCGCCGGTATACCGTCCGGTCCTGGTGCTTTTTTATTCTGCAGAGAGGTCACGTCTGTTGCTAGTTTCTCCTCACTGATGAGTGGTATCTCTTTTAGAGGTGTTTCGTAACAATTCTTCTCTCGTACTGGATGTGCTGGGAAGAGTAAGTGAACGATGTGCCTCATGGCTTCCGCTCCCATTGATCCGCTCGCTGAGAGGGCCCCAAGTTTTCGTGTTACTATTCCGTAACCTAACTCCCAAGGTTCATCGTCTACTTCCGCGCGCAGCTTGCCCCAGCTCTGGCTCTTGCTTCTTTTTATAGCCTCGCCCAGTGTCTTCTTCGCTAGCTTGTATGCCTGCACGCCTGTTGCCCGCTTTCTGTTGGTTGTCCGTCTGCGTTTTATGCACTCCCTTCGAAGGTCGGCGGTTTCTTGATTGCATCAGTAAGCGGAATCCCTATTTCTGTGCCCCTTCTTTCGAGGCATTGAGGCTCAACAGGCCTGGTTTATGATCTGCATGGTGGCTTCCACAATTGCTTCTGCCCCCATATCAGATCTCTCCCTAAGGCTGTTCTGTCCTTCGGTTATTGCCAGGGACAGCTTTTCGACATCCATTTTCGAGACATTCCATCCTTTGCCCTTTCTCGGATGTTTTCTGACTTCTAGGCTTTCTCTTATGGTGAACTGTGTATACTGATGATCGCTCCCAGTATAGTCCTCAAGGACCTCCCAGTTCTCCATAAGTGGGGCCACTTCTTCTGAAGCCATAGTAATATCCGGGATCGTTCCTACGTTGCCGGCTCGTCTGAAAGTTGACGTTTTGCCGGTGTTCATTAAGAGCAGGCCCCGTCTCGCAGCCATGTCCAAGATACGCTTCCCTCGTGAGTCTGTCCTGGGCATTCCCCATTCAACCGCTCTTGCATTGAGGGCACCAACCGTTATTACTCCTCCCTTAGCTTCCTGTATAGTATCCTCCAGTAGATCCAGTTCTTTCTGGAAGTCCTGGATGCCCTTGTTCGGTGTGAGGTAGCAACTTACATAGGTGACACCTTTGCTCTTAACCCAGACGTAACTGTCTCCAGAGCCATGCCTTTCAACCGGGAGTCCCCTTGGATTTCGCACCCACATGGCTGCCGTACCAAGGTTATCCGCAAACCATGTTGTTGTGTCATTATCCTTGTATTGCTCGCTGATAATTAGGAGATCGATGTTCTTTTCGCGGACTAGATGATCTAGGAGATCGTTCGCATCTTTGCTTCTGTGCAAATTGGCCTGGAGAAATCTCGCCATGCCTACTTTTGCTCTACTTGGTTAAGTGCTTGTCTGAAGACGAAGCATCCCCCGTCACTGGTATGTGCTTGAAGTTCCGGCTCTTAGGCTCATTCGTCAATCCCTTGCACAGTTAGTAGTGCGGTTTGGACCTGCAGACGTTCGCCCTGTGTCCACCCAAGCCACATTTATAACACAGGCCGCTGCGATCTGGCCCTTTATAGAATCTGGCTTGATGTCCATAGCCCAGACTCTGGAAGCATCGGTCGATACGTGTTCTTCTTCTAATCCTGCTGCTGATCCACCCTACCTTTATACGGGCTATTGTGCCGAGGTCCCTCTGAAGTGCATCCTCTACATCCTCGCTCACGGTCACGCTGTCGATGTCCAGAATCTCCAGTTTGACAGTGCGAACCAGATTCCTCATGGTTCCCATGTCACTCAGATGCTTCTGATGATGACGATGATGATGATGATTTTTTTTTTTTTTAAGGAGAATTGCGAAATGCTTTATGAACTGACCACATTCGAACTTTAGGAGCCATAAGCCCTTAAGGAACAAAGGTGAGTGTGGGACTTGACCTAAAAAATGGCTATACCCACTAATACGAACTCCTTTATAACCTGCCGACCTATGTTCCCGGAACCGCTTTCGCATTACATTCTCTGGTGTGAGGCAACCTTCTTCTCTTTCAAGCCTATCCCGATGACTGATCCAGCGTTCACAGTCAAAGAAAGTTTGCTCCGCGTCGTCTTGATCAACTTCGCAGTAGATACACTTAGGACTCTGAACTTTTTTAATCTTGTATAGATAGGCTTGAAAATAGCCATGTCCGGAGAGAAATTGGGTCAAGTAATAATTGACCTCTCCATGATGGCGTTCGATCCACACACTCAAGTCGGGATCAGCTTCGCTGTCCATCTGCCTCATCGTTCGTTATCCCACCGTCTTTGCCAGCAATCATGTGTGTTTGCTCTGGCCTCTTCCTTGGCGGCCTCTTTTCCTTTATAAGTAATTGCCTCAAATGTTTTTTTTTTTCCAAGGCTAGCACATTAATTGGTATTATTCTCGCGATCACCAGCGCTGCGGGCTCTGAGACGGTGCGATAAGAACACATAACACTCAGTGCACCCCTCAGTTGAACCGATGCCATCCTTTGCCTATTTTTCCTTTTTTTTAGCGTTTCAGCCCATATTTCGCTACCGTATAGGAGGATATGCTGGGCTACCGAGTCTCTGTGCCCACCTGCATCTCTATTATTGTGGGGATTAACTTCCTGGTGACTAGCACCAACTCAGTCTTTTCCGTCGCCAGACTTAGGCCGTTTCCGACTTGGGCCCATCCACCTATGCACGAGGTGCATAACCCGGTTCAGCTTCCACTGAATTTGGTCGATGTTGCGCGCGGTAATGACTGCCATGATATCATCAGCGTAACCCGATAGACATGCGCCTTCTGGCATCTGCAGACGTAGAATGTCGTCATACGAGATGTTCCAGAGGTCAGGTCCCAGGATTGAGCCCTGGGCGGCACCGGCCGTTATATCCTTCCGTCTGGTTCCCCTCGTTGTCTCGTATTCAAGCACTCTGTCCTTTAGGTAACTTTCGATCATTCTTTGCTGGGTCTGTTTTCTCGGGTTCTCTTTCGGGGCATTGACGCATCACAGGCCCGGTGAATGAGTTGCATCGTGGCGTCTATAAGGGTTTTTACTCCGCTCGCTTGCTCAGCACTGTCGTGCAGCGCGAATAGACCTTCTTTCCCTTCAGTTATCACCCTATTCAGCTGTTTCTTGTCCATTTTTGCCGTGTTCCAGCCCAGTTGTTTGCGGGGGTGTCTCACAATCTGCGTGGGTCATCCCAGGCTAAAGCTTATATACTTGTAATCGCTTCCGGTGTAATCTTCGATCACCTGCCACTTTTATATCAGAGGAACCAGACTTTCTGTTGCCAGAGTAATGTCCGGTATCATCCCCTTTTGCCCTGCTCATCTGAAGGTTGCTGTTCGACCTTTGTTTATCACCATTAAGCCTGTTATAGCCTTTGCTCCTCGCCCACACGAATCCGTTTCCGGCTCCATATGTGCCAACAGGAACTTTCTTCGGATTCGGCACCCAGATGGTTGCCATTCCAAGATTGTCATCAAGACATACCGGCCCCCTGCAATCTCTGGATTGGTGTCCCATGTCCCAGCACTTGAAGCATCGATCGACTAGAGTTCTCCGTCTTATTTTGCTGTATATCCAGCCCACTTTTATACGGGAAGATTCCAACAGTTTGTTGCCTTGTTGTTCATTAATTTGAACAATTGCTAAGATCTGCTCTCTTCTGTTGGGTTTCGTTATCGAAACCTTCGCGTCTCCCGTTTTCCCGTCAAGGTCTCGCTTAAGCGCATCTTCGACGTCCTCTTTCTCCCAGTTTCGTCTAAAGTGCCTCGCTGAAGGCTTCTATGTCCTTCGTTTGTTTACCCATTTCGAGCAAGACGTCTCCGCTCCGAGTTCGGCGGATCGACTTGATAGACGTCTGGGGGTTTTCCGGTTCACCTTACTTCTGATATCTCGTAGTACATCTGCATAACTCTTTCCGCTTGCGGGTTTTATGAGAAGTGCTTCTGAGCGTTGACTCCTGCGAGGCTTTTGACGGCATGCCTTTTCCCTACTTATCTTTTCAGCAGGTCTTTTGTCTTTTCTCGCGTTTTCTCTTTGGGGAGTGGCATTCAGAGTTGGTTGGGTGATTGCTTTCTTCCTACCCTTAGTTTTCGTAGTTCCTCACCATTTGCGCACAGAACTGTTAAAATTAAAGGTCAAACATCGACAACTATTATTTTGTGATTGTGAATTCTCTTTTGCTAAGGCTCCCTGTGCTTTATCGAACACATTCTCATCACGTAACACGTGCTTCGCATTCGATTTTGTCTAAAGTGCGACCTTTTCTACAATAAGTTCAACTCAATTTTATTTCAAATGTATATTATCAATCCGGGCGCCAGAGGGGTCAGAGTGGCCTCCTTAATTTAGATGGGGCCACCTAGGTTTTTTTGATGTTATTTGGGTCGCTGAACACGAATTTCGGGGGTGGCTTTCGATCCGACAGTCGGAGATATTGTTGATTAAGTGCAAAAAAGCGCTGTACCTCCGTGGCGCTCGGACAAATTCGACTATAATTCAGCTCCCAATCAATCATTTTGGTCTTGCATGGTCTTATTTTAAAGGTAAAAGTGTACTCTAACTGTTCAAGTCATAAAAAATCATTTGCACTTACTAATAAACAAATGGGAGCCGCAAAATGTGACGATTTTATCTGGGTTTTCGTTAGTTTATTTGTTTATAGGCGTATAAATGATCATCTCGACAAGGAAACCCATTATAAATTACATAGAAACAAGGTAGCTTGTTGAACAGTTAACAAGTTTATTTATTATTACCAATTTAACTTTTTAAATGGTTGTGCATGATTTAGAACGTCATCGTAATAAAAGTTAGAAGTATGACAAGTATTTCTTATCCTGCGACGACTTTTCAAATTCATCATCAATTTTTCATTCATCATCAATTCATCTTCGATTTATCAGCGAAATTCATAGTAATATTTATTACGAACATTTTTTTTCTGCCCCTATGCGATTATAAATCGAACGTTTCATTTTATGCAAGATAAACACTGAAATATCAAACGTTCTAAATTAAATAATTTAAAAAAGTATTTTAAAATTCGCGGGCGGAGTAAGCGCTATTCAATTGTTTACTCTACAGAGTGTTGCGTTGTTCAAGTTACAACAGGCATTTGTCTTGCTCGTGAAGTCTATTCTGCGTTAGACTTAGTTAGTGTAAGCTGTGATAAATAACGTTTTATTTCATAAGTTAACGATGGCATTCAGACATAGATATGAATAATCTGTTTAACATTAATTTGTGCTTGCTTTGTCAAAAAAATGTCAACGTTAAAACCACTAGTCGTGAAGCTGTCTGTGCATAAGAAAGCCGATGCGCATTCCATCCTCACCTGGCGCGAAGTCTCCTTTGGCCCTGCGGACGCGCTATAGACTCTTCGGCGCGCTAACCGATAAAACATCAATAACTCAAGTTCTATCCGGTGTTTTTCAAAAAATCAAAATGACTATTATTCTGCGAGTAAAATCTCGTCTTTCCATGTAATTTATAATCGGTTTCCTTGTCGAGATAATCATTTATACTCCTATAAACAAATAAACTAACGAAAAACCAGATAAAATCGTCACATTTTGCGGCTCTCATTTGTTCATTAGTGAGTGCTAATGAGTTTTTATGACTTGAATAGTTAGAATAAACTTTTGCCTTTACAATAAGACCATGCACGACCAAAAATATTGATTAGGAGCTGAATTATAGTTGAATTTGTCCGAGTGCCACGGAGGTGCAGCGCTTTTTTGCACTTAATTAACAATATCTCCCGTTCTAATAACTTTATCAAAATAAAAAAAATGTGATTTGTTTTTTTATGAAATAAGGAACAAAACATACTCATCCAAAAGTTTATATCTCTTTTAGTTCAAAAGATACAGCGATCTAAACAATTAAATTGATAATAACAAATGACCCGACTGTCGGATCGGAAGCCACTCCCGAAATTCGTGTTCAGCTATCCAAAATACATAAGAAAAACCTAGGTGGCCCCATCTAAATTAAGAAGGCCACTGTGACCCCTCTGGCGCCCGGACTATGTGTTTATTTCTGTACCGCGGCCTGGGATAGCTTATTCAAATATTGCAAAATAATGTACAAATTTTATTTTTCATGATTTTTTAAATATTTGTTCCTTATTTTGCACTCATTTTTATCCTCAGCTACCTTGAAAAATTGCATTTCAATAAATGTATATCATTCAAATTTAAAATATGCATTGATATTAAAATAGAAGTATCTTCATTGTCTTGCATTTATAATTGAAAAAAGTGCGTATTTTATAAAAAAAATTGAACTTTCGATTCTTCAAGAAAATTCATAAATTTGTTTTGACAATCTTGTAATTTGTTTAAAAATCAACGTTTTTATATTCATGTCTTTTTTTATTTCGTGCGTTGTTTGGCTGGAAATTTTCATTTTCGTTTTTTTTTAATTTTGTAAATGCAATAACTCTGGTAATTTTTTTATCGAAAAAAGTCATCAGGATACATTTTTTATCTTTCTTGAGTACTACGAATAGCCGTGCATGGAATTTTTAAATCTTACAATAAGTGGTCTCAAAAATTTTGAAAATGCTCTATCTTTTTGAATATTCATCCAGAATGGCTGGCTAACAAACTTAACCTTTAGTTCAGGACTCATCTTTTTTTTGGAGTGAACCAAATTTAGATATTTTTTTGTTTTATAAAAAGATTAAAATTTGTAAATAGTATAGTTTAAATAGTGTCTTTTCACATTATTTAAAATTGAAACCTCAAAATTCCGAGGCTCCAATATAGTAATTTTACTATATTTTGAATTAATAAACCGAACACAAGGTGTTTTGATATGAACGGACAAACATGGACTAACGAAATGTATTATGGAAAGTCATATTTTCATGAGTAATTAAAAGAGGCCGATATTCAGATAGAGACCTAAAGGAAAAGTACGTCAAAGTAAATTGAGTTTAAAAATGACATAAAATTTTTAAAAAATTTTTAATTTTTAAAATTTATATATAAATCTGTTATAAAATGGTTTGATAAATTTTATTTATATTCAACATTTCGGTTTTTAAATTTGTTTGAATCTTCCAAGAAAAAAAGTATTGAGCCGTTCGTGAAGTAAGTAAAATTTAATCATTTGTTTCACATATTTTAAATTGGTATTTTTAAAAAAGTTATTACAAATTTTAAACTGAGTACAAAAGTATGATAAAAATGGGATAAATTGAAAACTGTGCGTTTTATGGAAGTATTTGTATAGCAGAAAATTATTCTATTGTCATTGAGGTTATTAAAACATCTTGGTACTTGACTTTTCTCTATTATGTATTACGTTTGGATTGTTTTTAAACGTTTCAAATATTTAAAGACAAAAAGTATTAAGTCCTTTTCGAAATTTGGATACATTGAAAAGTGCGCGTTTTATTGAGATTTTTGTATAACAGAAAATTGTTTTTTGTCATCAAGGTTCTTAAAGAATTTTTGCACTTGACTTTTCTTCATTGTTTATTGCCTTCAGACTGTTTATACATTTTTTAAATATTTAAAGAAAAAAAAGTATCGATCCTTTTTTGAAATAAGTAAAATTCAATTCTAAATTCTTTCTACACGAAAAATGTTCCATTAATGTCGCTCGAGAATTTCAAATTTGCCTTAAAACTACACAATAATCATTAGAAATATGTTTTCTTCAGAAAAATATTGAGTTCAACAGCTTTTAGTTTGAAGATGGTTGAGGCTCACCGTACGACTTGGTACGACGATGCCTCAAAATACTTGGCCAACATTTTGTAACTATAATGCAAGTGATTCGATAGTGAAATTAGATAGATCGCGCGGTAGAATACACGAGTTTTGGTAGTTAGGGTTTTGTATTTGTATTTGTATTTATTCATAAAAAGTTCCTAGGGCGAGATAGCCCTATAAGGAACAGGTGATACATATTACAATTAAAAAGTGATGGTGATCGATATAAGGATTAAAATCAAAAATAGGTATTCAACAGAAGTAAAGAATTAAACTAAGATACACATAAGTAAATTCGGTCTATTACCAGTGATACTGTAAGTGTACATACACAAATATGCATGCTTCAAAATGAATACATTCATGTGCATGCTCATATATGTATTAAAGTCTAGGATTTAAGTGTTATCAAATTGAAATTCCGAGGGTAGGATTTTACATGTTAAATAAGTAACCAAAAAGGAATTTTCTGAAGTGAAATTGTGAAGGAGCATTTCTAATGCTTATAGGTAGTTTGTTCGAAAGGCGAGCAACACGAATAACAAAAGACCTTCGCATTTTACAAGTGCGGTGTGGCTGAATTTTGAGTACTGTTTTCCTTTCACGGAGATTGGAATGTGTTGGTTGATCTTTGACAATAAAATGGAAGAGATTAAAAAGACAGTGCGGAGCTTCATTACTGAATACGCCATGAAAAATTGTCTTCTTTCAGCAACGTTAAGAAGTTCGGCTCTTTCTCTATACTGGGTAATATGTTCACTTTTTGGGATGTTATAGATGAATCGAATGCAAGCATGAAGCGTACGTTCAAGCTTCGCATTCAAGTCATCAATAACATCATCATGTACAACACAGCCGTAGTCAAAGAAAGGGAGGATGAGGCTTTTAATTAGAAGGATACACGTCGAAGTAGGAAGTGATTCTTTATTCCTGTTAAGCTGTTGGATGACTCTGAAGGTTTTTCTCGAGATATCCGCAACTTGATCATTTCAAGTAAGAGAACGATTAAGGATATAGCCCAAATCTTTAACAGAATCTACAAAGGGGATAAGACGCTCATCGATCAAGAGAGGAGTCAAGGTTGCAATTGTTGCAAGTGAAGGAGAGGAGGAAGGTCCTATGATTATAGCCCCAGTTTCCGCAGGGTTAGAAGTGAGGCAGTTTGTCAAGGACCACTGCACCACCAAATCAATATCCTCCTGTACCTTTTGGAGTAAACTCTTAAGAGTGGCAATAGGCCAGGAAAGGAAAAAGCTTAAAGTCGTCAGCATATTTGTGATAGTTGCAATGACAAAGTTGGCTACCAAGTTCAGAGGTATAGATATTAAATAGAGTGGATGCAAGCGTGGATCCCTGAGGGACACCACTCTTGACCTCCCCACAATCAAAACGCTCGCTAAGCGAATCATTTTAATTGAGATACCATCAGAACCTTAAGAATTTGATTTTACCTCTAAGAGTTTTTTAATTAGGGTTTCTTGCGATATGTCAGAAAAGAATAATTTAGTATCATCAAAGGTAGAGGAAACTGCGGAAGAAAAAGGAGTGCTGTTGGCAAAGTGAGTGGGTTTTGTGGTAAAGGCTGTTAAAAGATCTGCGCAGGAAAAATTGTTATCAGGAGCCAAGTGTTTAGGAGGAATGAGTACAAGTCGTCTCAAGAGAAACCAGATGTTTTCATTTTTATTCCTGTTTTTAATAGCATTATAATTATATTGGTTATATGAATCTCTGATTTTGGTTTGAACTAATTTTCTCAATTTACGAAATTCGGCTTGAATAATACTATTTTTTGTTTTTTTAGCCAATTCACGTTTTTTCTCTCTTTTTTTCACCAAGTCTTTGATATAAGATGTAATCCAAGAAGTTTTACTTCTTTTTTGATTCTAGGGTATGAAGAGGCGCAAATTTGTCAAAAGCTAAAGATTAAAATTTTGTTAGACAAATAAACTTTTTTTTTATATATTTCTCAATAAAAATTCTTTCTCAATTATAAGTAGAGAGGTGCTCAAGAAATTCAGCTTCATTTATATTTTTGAGATTGCGTATAGACCGAGTAGATATACTAGAAGAGGGATAAAAGGAGAACTGGTATTGAATGCTGATAAGGTCGTGATTGAGAGGAATGAGATTAAGTGTTGAGTGGAAGAAATTACCTTGTCTAGATCATCAACAATCATCAAGTCAATCCATGTACTAGAATGACCGGTGTGGTGCGTGGTACCATGGGGAACTATAGATATTCCGGCGGAGAACACTACTGATTTTAAATAGTTACTTAAATTGTTAGTGGCATTAAGATTTGTGTTTAGGTCACCAGCAGGTACAATGTTATTATAAATAGGTATAAGGTCAAAAATGTCAGTCTCAAGTTCCCTACAGTAGGAAACATTGGGAGGTTTGTAAATCACACCCACCAACATGCTGTCATGAGAAGAAGAACCTTGATAAAAAGGTATTCAGCAATAGGGTAATTGGCAGGAGGACTCTTTCTCACCTGCACACCCGTTGAGCTATCATGAACGTAGAGACAGACCCCGCCCCCTCATCTCTTATTTCTATCTCTGCGGAAAAGTGTGTAATGATCAAGTGCTGTAAGGCTAGATGGAGTGTTAGGCGTAAGCCAGGTCTCAGACACAGCTATGATCTGATAGAAACAGGACATAAAATGATGTTTAAATTCGTGGTAATGAGTAGGTAAAGATTGAGCGTTAACGTGACGTATAGAAGTGTCTGAAATACGTTAACCAACAAAATCCAGTTCACATGATTACAATTAGAAACAGGGAATAAGGCACATAAAAAGGTAAAAATTAAAAAATCAAAAAGCATTATAAAGTTAACATGATAAATATTTAAGATATCTATTTAAAATGTAAAATGGTCAACTCATTTGCCATAAATTTCATTTTCCCTAATTTTCATTTATCCTAATGTCTAGGAATCCGAACAGGGATGCGCCATAATTTCCATGTCACAGAAATTTCATTTGTCCTACCAGACTTCCGTTTATTTTCAAAGTAGTTGTCTCCCATCTAGATGTATTTAGTCTGGCCTGTAAGTCAGTTGAAGATGGCGTTATGAAACAATTCCTACGATGCCAAATACTTTAGGCGCGAAATTCAAATGAGGTCTTATTTAGAAATCCATAATCAAAATGCAGCTAATGTGTTCGGTCGGTAACATGTCCTAAACACTAATTCGCAAAAATTCGCGAAAAATTGATGCAGTACTGCCTAAATGAACAATACGAGAAGGTAAGTGCAAACTGAATTACAGAAACATTTTTTAACAATGCATATTGTTTAATTTTTATTTGATCTTATCATGTACGCAATATTACCTGATATTATGTGTCAGAAACAAGGGAGGAAATGGGTTGTAGGTGTTCTGTAAATAAGTACTATTATTCATTAATTAAATTTGTGAACAATTTATTGGAAACCAATTAAAAAAGGTAAAACGGTAATTTACAATTACATTTCACGTTCGGGTAAAATGAGCATTGTAAACAATAATTAACTAATTTTGAAAGAGAATTTGTTTAATATTAGTTATTTAGAGTTTTGTGTTTTCGTTCCTTTGTAGATAAAAATTGCAATTATTATTTAATTATAAGGATTCTCTCGAGGAATAAAATGCGCTCTATAACATTGAGATTAAATAGTAATTGCAAGTTGCACCTTCAGTACTAAAATTATATCAAGTTAAAAAATACGAATTTTTAAAAATAAAACCTTTTTCAATTGGTTTCCAATAAATTATTCACAAGTGTAATTGAAGAATAATGTTACTTATTTACAGAATACCTAAAACCCATTTTCTCCCTTGTTGCTGATACATAATATCAGGTAATATTGCGTGCATGATAAGATGAAATAAAAATTTAACTATGCATTGTTTAAATTGCTTTTGTAATTTAGTTTGCTCTTACCTTCTCGTATTCTTCATCTAGGCAGTTCTGCATCAATTTTTCGCAAATGTTTGCGAATTATTGTTTAGGGACATGTTACCGACCGACCACATTAACTGCACTTTGATTATGAATTTCTAAACATAGACCTTATTTGAATTTCGCGCCTAATGCATTTGGTAGCGTAGGAAGTGTTTCACAACGCCGTCTTCATCTGACTCACCGGTTAGACTAAATACAGACCTTAGGATAAATGAACATTCGGAAGAAAAACATGTGTGACAAATGGAATTTGGGGTATATTCATGCGCCTCCTACGATACAATTCACAAAATTACCGTTCAGCTGGCCCAGCGCCGGCACCCGCTTAGTCAGCCACCCCTCGCAACATGTCGGAAAACTAAACAAATTTACGCATTTTAGATGAGCTTATATTATTGTGTGAATAGTACCTACAATCAGTGTCCCCAGAACGTAGAATTTTTCGGCCCCCACAACATTCCCTTCTGGGAGAATACATGCAAGCGTAGCGTCGGAGAGTCAGCCAGCCTCGTGTAAAGCCGAAAATGCACGAGGCTCGAGCGCGAAGCCGAGATCGCCCGAGGCACAAGCACGCAGCCGAGCTCGCCCGAGGCCCGACCCCGACTTCACGATTCGCTTTCGGCGGCTATTAGAAGGTTTGAGTT
>JAABKJ010000908.1:0-32277 GCA_011634705.1 Andricus grossulariae
CTACGCCGACGCCAGGCGCAGAAGGCGTCCGACTTGGCGGTAAATTTGAAAGTTTACAGAGTAAAAATTTTCTGAAATTAGAGAAAATTGTAAAAATTGTAACAATTCTGCTATTTCACATTGGAGAATCGATAACAGTTTTAATGAATAAGTTAAAACATTGGGAAGAATTAAATGTTGTTTTTTTTAAGAATTTGAAAAAGTTAAATTCTGTTTTACTGAGCAAATAAATCCTTACATTATACTTTTCAAATAATAATTCATCTATCATCCGTAAGTACGTCTTTGATAATTTCACGGCTCTTAAAAAATGTATAATTTCAACAACAAAAAAGTATCCTGTCCGGTACCCGGTCGGCTCCCGACCATGAAATCTAATCAGGGTTGGCCCGGCCGGTAACCGGCCGTCTCCCGACCATGAAATCCAACCAGGGGTAGCCCGGCCGGGATCCGACCAGAAACCTTGTTGTAGTTGGGCCAACCGGGGCAATTTCTGCATGGGTTGTTAGGACCAATAAAAAAATGTTTTACGTGAATATGAAATACGTTTTCTAAACAAAGTTTCTAAGCGAATTGTATTGATTTTTCTTATTTCCATCCAGATGTAACATCTCGCTATAAAAACTCACTATAAAAACAGAACCTTTTTCAACTATATTCTCATAATTACCAATTAGCATAAAAAAATATAATGTTTTGTATTCGTAATTTCACCTACAAATATAGTGGCCGCGGTACATTTAAAATGGGCTTAAACTATTAGGAAGGCATGAAGTGTTCTTTTTAAACTAAAAAAAAGGTTACAGATAGGGTGATAAAAATATTTAGAACATTTTTTCCTAACAAAAAAAACTCTAAATTTTTGTTTAAAAATCCAGTATTTTTAAAATAATAGAAAAAAATTAATAGAACATTTCTATTAAATATAAATTTTTTAATTTTTTAATAATTATAAAGTTCTATAGGGTCTTATCTTCTAATAATTATATTTAAGATTTTTTATTAAAAAATAAATGTTAATATTATCCTTTAATTTTTATTATTCTCACGAGTGCCCTGCATTTTTCAAATCTGGAAAGAAATTTGAAAAAAAAATCAAAAATGATTTAAAGGGCGGTTGTTATTCTGAAAATCGAAAATTTGGGTTTTTTCGAAAAATATCTGTGAGATACGGAAAAAGTCTAAAGTGTAAGTTTATTGCTCTCTTTGAAGAAACCTACCTATACCTATAACTATTTTTCTTATTTATTGTTTTATTTTTGGAGAACAAAATTGGCTTTTTACATCATTTATGACTTTGGACTTCAAAGTTTTTGTTGCCTTCGGTTATGTAGCAGAAAAAATTGGTTGTCCGAATTTTGGTCCAATGTTCGAAGGATGGTAATACTTCGATACCAAAATTTCCTCTGCCATTTTTTCAGTACCTTGAACCATTTTTTGAGTATTTCCAAAATTTTGTATTTTTTCAGACGGAGAAAATTTAGGATATAATACAAAACAGAACTATAAATAATACAAAAGAGTTATGTAAAATCTCAAGTACAAAAGTGAAAATTCTCAAAAGTAATAATTTATATAATGGTTGTATTATTTTCATACCAGTATATTATAAAATAACGCAAAGTGTTGTAAATTTTTATTAAATGAATGATATAAAGTTTACTTTTATGTGATATTAACGATTCACTCAGAAGAAAGTATCGATTGCAGAATTTTTAAAGAGACTTTTCACTTTTATTAGGAGAGGAATTACACAACAGTAAGGTAAAATGAGAATCGCTAGAGACATCAAAATTCTCAGGGCTGAAGTTAAAGCCAAGTCCCCCGTAGAAACTTCAACATTTTCAAGTTTCGGTTGATATTGTAGGATTTCATAAAATATTCAAATATACAGAATATCCTTTCCTCTCAGTGGATAATACTCAAATTCTAACCGAATTTAATTTGATAGATTTTATATATATTTAATTTTTAAGTTGGTAATCCTCAATTTCAATGGCTTCAATGTTTTATGTCCAAAATCTTTCTCTAAAAAATATATGTGTCACGAAAATCTCGAAAGCATTGGTGTCGGTTTTCCTAAATTCCGATTCGGTAATTTGAAAAACTCGAAGAAACGAATGTTGCCAAATTCACACACACACATATGTAATTAAGAATTGTATTGCAGTTGAAGGGCATTGGCAAATGAATGTCACATTTGTGTGCATAATAGAACTGACAACAAATTAAGATTTATGAATGTACCATTTTATTATCACATTTTCAGTTTTAAGTAATTAATTTTCAATCAAGAAAAAGGGAATTTTCAACGAATTAATTAAATTCTTATCCAAACTGATGAATCTTTAATAGAAAAATATTAATTCTCAGCAAAAAGTGTTATTGTTATATTACAAAAAGTTGATATTTTCAGCAAAAACTATTTCACTTTTCAATAAAAAATTGTTGACTTGCGCCAAAAAATACAAATTTTTAACAAAAGAGTTGATTTTTCAAACAAGAAGGATTCTTCAATCAATAAAAAAATTCTCATCCAAAATGTTGAGTTTTCAGCTCAAGAAGACTAATGTTTGAAAACAAAGTTGAATTTATAACAAAAAAATTTGTATTTTCTAGCTCAATAATTGAATCTCTCATAAAAGAGAATATGTTTTTAACAAAATAAGTGAATTTTTAACTTAACAAGATCAATTTTCTAGAAAAAAATTATATACATACATTTTTCGTTCAAAACATTATTCTCTACAAAGAAAAAAACATATTTTCGACAAAATTTGTTCAATTTTTTACAAGTGAAATCAGCTTTCAATGAAAATCATGCATCTTTAAACAAAAGCAAAAAAAAACATTTCACCATTCAGGTGAGTTTTCAACCAAAAAGATGAATTTTCTATAAAAAAAAGACAAATTTTCAACTAAAAACATTCATTTTGAACAAAGAATAGAATAGTTCAATTTTCAGTTAGAGAAGTAGGTTTTTAAACAAATAAAATAAATTTTCCATCAAACGAATGAATTTTAAACCGAAAAGGTGTAATGGCTATACAAAAAAATGGAACATATTTCAATTTTTAATTAAAAAAATTAATTTTCAATAAAAAAAATAAATTTTTGATTTAAAAAATAAATTTTTGATTTAAAAAATAATTTTCTACTAAAGAAATGAAAATTTCAACAAAAACAATTAATTTTTTACGAAAAAAAAAAAAAATTTAATAAAATACATAAATTTTCCATCAACATTTTTTATTTTCAATGGAATTTTCAACCCAATAGTTGCATCTTCAACCAAAAAGATTGATTTTCTATGAAAAAAAGATAAATTTTCAACTAAATGGATGAATTTTCAACTAAAAACCATACATTTTTTACCAAAAGGATTAAATTTGTATGAAAAAGAATGTTGATAAGGAATTAGGTTAAATTTTTATTTTGAGAAATTAATTGTTAATAAGAAAAAACTATTTTTTAACCAAAGAAATTAAATAAAATACTTGAATTTTAACTAGAAAGGTTAATCTTCTACCAAAAAAGACAAACTTTCAACAAAATAGATAAATTTATAACTGAAAAAGATAAATTTTCAACAAAAAATAGATTAGTTAAATTTTCAGATAGCGAAATAAGTTTTTAAGAAAATAAGCATAGCACCCACAATATTCTAGTATTTTCAAATAGTAGACCATGCAAAAGTTAAAAATATTGGAAATTGAATAATTTCAAGTTTTAAGGTTAGAAAAATTCAAATAAAAAATTATCAAATATTTTCATTCACTTTCTACAAATTTATAAGCCCGCTTATTAATAAAATGTTACAATAACAAATTTCAATGAAACGGGGACTAGATATGTTTTTGAACGGCCCTGGCGTACTCGTACTTTAACTTTATAGCCGAGATTTTTTTCTAAATATTCTAGCTGTTAGGTTAGAAGTGAGGTTTAGTTGTCAGCGATAAAACGCGTTAAACATAGCTCAGGTGGTTCGAAACCCGTCACAGCGTTTTCGATTTTTAATAGCTTTAATATCGTTAAAAGCGTGCGACTGTATCGTATATTATGTATTGTGATTTAATGTAATTGTTGAAGTTAAATTGTGCATATGTACCGACAATATACTTATGAATTGTGTGAAATGTGTAAGTATGTGTGTTGTAGTGGGATGACCTTCCACAGAGTCTGCTTGTAGCAAGAATGTTTTTTTTTTGCTAGCGCACGAAATTTTATATATTATATTTTATTTTATTTAATATTTAAAAATTTTATTTTTTTATATTTTATATTTTATATTTTTTATTATATATATTAATAATTCTTATTTTCACATCAAATATTACCCTATTTCACATTACATGACTGAAAGTGAAATTTTAATATAATTCCGTGATGTCCTCTGTTTACCGAACTAAGTAATGTAAAATTTAACACAAATATTCTCCGTGCAGAGATTGGGATGTTACATTTATATTTGTAACAAAATCCATTTATAATGAAAGCAAACATTTAATGACTGATTGCAATTTAAAATATGAGAATACCTAAGAGAGGATCAGGTGAACCACACGAAACTCGATACGAACTGGCCATCTACAACTTCCGAACTGAACATCTAAAGCTAACAAGCCGTATCGTACTGTGAAATGAACCTCCATTCCATATTCATTTGACAGTTGGTAAAGTCAGCTTATTACAACCCAGAAAATGATGGAACTCTCCAGAGTGGCGGAATGTACTTTATTCTAAAACATTTCTGTCAGTTATAAAATGAGGAGTAAGCGAACAAAACATGATAAATCCATTCGACGTGATTTCTGAATTCTTAGACAAATGCTGTATCTTAAGGACCTTAGAGACAGAAGAAAAATTCAAATTGAATCATATAGAGGTAACTATCTAACTGGTTATCCAATATTATCGATTATCATGAAACCTATAAGTATGGATGTATGCATTTTAAAGCATATTGAAGACGTAAGTACGAAATAAACAAATTTCAATTCAAATATTTTCAAGGTCAGACTTTTTTATAAGCCGACGGTAAATAATCATATTCCTCGAGCCCTAAAATAGCTAAAACGATGTAGAACTAATTTTTTTCAATAAGTGCATTTATAATTTTTTGTTAGCTTACTCCTCATATGTAAGGAGTATATTTTTAGGGTAAATAGCCTATTATCTGGAAAAATAATACCAACAGAAGTTAAAATATTCATGATTTCGTAGAGAAAATAAAAATATTTAGTTTTGCCTAATACTTTAATACCCCGGGTACTTTTTCAGAGTAGATCTTTTTGCGAAAAGAGTTAAAGAAAATTTATTGTAATGAAATGTCTAATTTACATCGTCTGGAAATGAGAAACTGGAGCGACTTATAAGGATTGTTGAATACTAAGCTGCTTAGTGTCGTTGCTAAATTGCCTTATTTTAAGGTGCTGCAATTCGACACTCTGACTTTAATATTCTCTAGCAATAAAATTATTGCTAATGATTATGGACCTTTCCTGAAATAAATAACGTCTAACTGCTAGCTGAGCAAGCATTCTGATTTCACAAATGGAAATCTATTCTATAATTTAAAGAAAAATCGATAAATATAATATTTTCATATCAACTATATTTTATTAGATATTTGGTCATAGTTTACTTTAATAACTTTTCCGAATCTTGAATTAAATAATTTGAGAACATTTGCAAAACCTTCTATATAGTCCAAAACTAAAATATCAATCAGGAAGACCAAAAAACAATTGTAGTTTTGGCAAAAAATACAAAAATGATGTTATTCACTTCAATACATTTTTCACAAAAACATTTGTTCTTCTAGAAACCAAAAAATTAATTAAATATTTAATTAATGTAGAATATTAATAGATTTAAATTACACTGGTACTTGGACTTACCACGGGTTTCGACGATGGCTTCAGTGGAAAATCCAGACCGTCCGAACATAAACATTCAGTGGCGTTCATTCCCAATTTAAATACATAATATTACCGCGCACTGTCCCTTTGTCGCTACGCTGCTGGTGTTTCACGCTTGGGGCTCGGGTTCCAATTTCAGCCCGACACCGCCGCGGCAACAATTCTCGGAAGCAGTAAATCTGGACTCATTCAATCCAAGTTCTAGTGTATTTCAATGACAAGTTTTGTCTCATTAGTGAATTATAAATGTTTATAATTTTTTTAAATCACAAATAATTGATATTTTTGGCAATTTGATAACTATTTTTTCGAATTGACCTTGACAATGTCATTTGCGAATGCTTTCGAAGTTATATTCGGGATATGCTTCCGAAAAGGTCACCCAAGAATATTGACTTGATACTTGACCTAAGGGTTCCTTTTCAAAATTTATTGATTTTGGACAATATTTTGTTCACAAAAGTTGTAGATCTCATCGAAACACATATTTTTTATATTCACACTTTTTTCTAAAATTAATATTTTCCGAGAAAAATCACAAAAATAAATGTTCAGATTTTTTGTTCGAAAAGGGGTTCGGCGTGAGTGGGTGGAGAGGGTGTGGTTCACATCCACTTACGCCGACCCCCTTTTCCGAAGGCAAAAAAACGCGTGTCCTGATCTTGGGAATTTTAAATGCCCCACACCCCTCCCACCATTTATGCCAACACCTTTTCAAACGCCCGCTTTTATAACAAAAAATCTGAAATTTTATTTTTGTAATTTTTTTGAAAAATATTTATTTCATAAAAACAGTATAATTCTAAAAAATAGGTGTTCCGACGATATCTACAACTTTTGTGAACAATATTTTCTTCCAAAATCAATATTTTTCGAAATTAAAAAAAAACAATAATTTTAAAAAATAATTAAAAATTAATAATAACTTAATTTATATTGATCTGCACCAAAAATCCTTCAAGTGAATCAAGATAGGGTCTAAAAGAAACCCGTAGGCTAAGTATCATGTCAATATTCTTGGGTGACCTTTTCGGAAGTATACCCTACATTCGTAATCAGCACCTCAAAATACGTGAGTATACGTGTGGTTTTGACAGACCAAGAATACGGTGGACTTGGATTAAGTTTTGGCTCTCACCTCTTGTTTTTCTTCTGATATCATTACAGTGATGCTTTACGATTATTTTGAGACCAAAAAGAAAAAAATCGCGGCAGGGATTGTTGAATAAACTCAATCTTTTACTTTGATTTTCAGGTTATTGTGTATCTTTTTGAAAAAATAACTCCAATGTGGTGCTTTTTAGGTTTAAACTCTATAGTTTGGTATGAAAAAAAGTATCTAAACGTTAAAAATATTTGAAACTCCGGGACCTATTAAAATGTTAGAAAAAGTTAGAAAACTTACAGTTTTTATTAGTTTTATTAATATTTCTCGTTTCCGAGTATGCTACTTTAAATTTGTAAAGACGAAAATTAAAGTTAATTAAATTCCGCGAGAAACTAAAAAAAAGCTTTCAACTTATGTAGTTCAGGAGATACAGCCTTCAGAAATTATGTTTTCTAAAAAATGGCACGAAAACAATTATTTTTAGTTTTTGTGAAATAGCATATTTCCTGTGCACTGTAGACAGAAAAAGCTCAATATTAGTTGAAGAAGACTTAATATCAAGAAAATTAAAAATAAATTATAATATTATATTTTGGATACGTCCGAAGTTACACTGTGTTTAAAAATACCATGAAAGTTCACGAAAATTAAAAAAAATTTAAATAGCGAATTTCTACTGCACTTCACGTTGAAAATTGCTCTTACAATAATAAAAGTACATGAAATCACTCATAAACCTGAAAAACTTTAATAATTTCTGAAACTATTATTATATTAATTATTAATTGATATTAATTATAATTAATTATATACCTTTGGCTTCTTCAGCGAACAAGCGATGAAGACTGTACACTGAGATTTTTTAACTGTTTGGACAAAATACAAAATCTCTAGACAACATCCTGACTACTCAGTTCGACTTCAGCGGGCCATTTGCCAGTACAATATCCTTCACTCTTTTCAAATAGTGTATGATTTTCATATTTTTCTGATAATTTAGTTCAAAATGTTGTATACCGGCCGCTGTCAAATATTTCCCTTTTCAGAGAATATTAAAATTGTTATTATCAATAACCATATAATAAAAGTAATGTTGTTCGTTCGTTCGTAATTCATCTGCTTATTTAATTATTATCATGCCTACATTATTTTCGATTAAAATCGAAAGAAACTTCTAAAAGTAAACTTATTTTCATGGATATATTTAAGAAATTATGAAATTTTTTCAGGTTTATGAGTGATTTCATGTACTTTTATTATTATAAGAGCAATTTTTAACGCGAAGTGCAGTAGAAGTGCGCTATTTAAAAACAATTTAAATTTTAGCGGACTTCCATGAAAGCTGTTATTTTTCAACACGCTATAACTTCGGGCGTGTGCTAAATAAATATAATATTGTAATGTGTTTTTAATTTTCATGAAATTAAGTCTACTTTAACTTATATTGAGGCTTTTTGTCTACAGTGCACAGGCAATATGCTATTTCACAAAAACTAAAACTAAAATTGTTTTTTGTTAAATTATTCAGAAAAATATATTTTCCAATGTCTGTATCTCCTAAACTACATAAGATAAAATCTTCTTCTTTTAGCCTTAAGGGGAATTTAATTAACTTTAATTTTTGTCTCAACAAATTTAAAGTAGCATACTCGGCAGTGGAGAAATATTCATAAAACTTATAACAACTGTAATTTTTCAAATTTTTTCTAAAATTTTATTAGGTCCCGGGGTTCCAATGACTTTTAACATTTAGATACTTTTTTTCAATGCCAAACCACGGAGTTTAAACCAAATTAGCACCACATTGAAGTTTTTTTTACCAAAATATACACAATGACCTGAAAATAAAAATAAAAAATTTAGTTTATTCAACAATCCCTCCAGCGTTTTTTTTTCTTTTTGGTCTCAAAATAATCGTAACGCATCACTGTAATAATTTCAGAAGAGAAACGAGAGCTACAAGCCCTTTTGGGTTGAACTTAATCCAAGCTCACCGTGATAGGATTAGTTATTAACGTGATTTTTACAGATTTTTAATTTTTTAGATTTGTTGGGGGTTTTTAGCGAAAAATATGAAATTTTGTACTTTCCTGAATGATATTTTCCTTTTGGACCAGAAAGATCATTTTCCAAAAGTATTCAAACAATTTAATCTAAAATTCGGAAAAGTCATCAAAGTAAACAATTATCAAAGTTATTATTGCATTATTCACTGTTCAAACGATCCTGAAAATTGAAAATTAAAAAATTATTGAAACTAAAGAACTTTGATCAAAGCATTTAAAATTAAAAACTAAATTTAAAAAAAGTCTTCTCAAACTGAATGGTTATCAATACTATCAAGAACTAAAAAGTAAAGAATAAAATTATTTATTATCTACAAAATAGTGATAAAAATATTTCCTTGTTGATATTACCTTTCATTTGGTCGCATTTATGTGTGTGAAATTGAACGTGAATATTATATCTTCTAATTATATCTTCGTTAATTCAAATTGTCTGACGTTCTTGTATGGTGCAGCCTAGTACGAAGCGATCATTAATGGCAAAGATAATTAAATATGCAGACTCTTTAAAAAACTAATGGTTTTCATTCCCAGGCGAATGAAACTCGAATCCCTCAGTAGGGCAACGAGAAGCGGTTCGTTAGATACTTTGCAGCTCGAATGAAAGTAATTACAACCCCCATTCCTACATAAGCGAAATATAAACAAATTATCATATTCCCTGCCATACACGATATACCTGGAAATTACTGAAACGTCGTGATAATGAGGTTTCACTTTATATATTTAAGCACTGTATGCAGATATGTAATCCACTGAAGTTCTATCGAATTTCAAGTTCATTGTGTGGTAACTTAATTTTATATCGAACATCCAAAAGTATCTTTACCAGGCACTGCTAATTAAGTAATGGTTCAAATATTTGTATGAAGCAAAATTGTAATAATTATTATTGATCGTAGGAGGAAAGTTAAGTGGCTACTGGAAATTAAACTGAAGCATTTGAGAAGATTTATGTGATGGATAAATTAATATAGGAAAATGATTCTGTAAAGTATTTTATTCAGAAGAAAGGGTATTGTGAATTAGGTAACGTCACGAACTTTCGAAACTTTTCTTAAAATTTTCTTGAAATTCTTCAACTATATAGGTACTTGGGCTTCCAATATGGAAGGTTTTAACTCTGAAAGCTTTCAATTGTAAATCATTTAATTTTTAATAAACCAGACTAAAAATTCTCCAATTTGAAAGTTGGAGTGTGATCAAACTGTTTCTAATGAAGGATTTCTGTTACTAACCTTATAATTTTTAAATTAAATAACATTTTTAAATATTTAATTCAAATTATTAAATCACTTTATTCTTCTAATTTTCAACAAATCAAATTCAGTTCTGTCCATTTGTACTCATTTATTTGAAGACAAGTACGCCGTATTACGTATTACAGTATTACGGAATTTTGTGTAAGATTGACTGGTGAAGTATAGCACTAAGGCTAGTGTTACGGAAATTTTCATAATCCGTCTAATCTGGAAATGGATTAGATTTACAGAAAATTCTGTAATACTATACAGTACGTTATTGTCAATCTTTCGATTTATAATTATTTGAATCTGAAAAAATTTCCAGTCCTGATATTTTACGTTTCTGTGCTTGAGAATTCAAATGAAATACATTTTAAAATATGTAAAATGGCTCTGAAAACAATATAAAACAAAGTTTCTTGTCTGAAAAGAATGGTTTCTCCAAATTATCTGTACTTTCACATCATTTATTCACGCTTTGATTGCTTAAGTGTAAGTCTTTCCAGTGCGAGCTGGTCGCCCTCAATCGCTTTCGAGGAAATTTATTTGGATATTCAGGCTAAAGTTTAAGTAGATAGGTACAAATTGACCTTCGTTTATTCCTAAAGATACCTGAGTCATGAGCAGTGATACTGTTTTCTACAAATATTGAAATTGTATAATTAATATTTCTAGGCTAACAAACTTAAATTAGGTTTTCCGAAAAAAGTTAAATTTTTTATAACGATATAAGACGATTCTGAATGTCAAAATTCAATATATTTGTAAGGGCTTATCTATTAAAGCTTGTGCTACTTTGAAATAAAGCTTAGCAATTAAAAAAAATAAAAACGACAGCTTTACTGTCAATACAGTACCATTTATGTATTATTTTAAGACAAAAAATGATACAAAGTTTGCGAATCGTATAATTTCAGTAGAGGGGGGGGGGGATTTCTTGAACAATTGAAGTTGTTTTGTTGTTGAAATACTGCAATTGTAAATATATTCTGAACATTTTTCATGATGAATCATGTTCTTAAAGAAAAACTGGACTGATATTTTTGTTTTTTCCAATAAGCCAACGTAAGCCCATATAGATATTGCAAGGCGAAAATTTCTCTTACAAAAACTTTAGCTTCCTTTGAAATTATCTTATCCGAGAAGTGAAAAAGGCATACGATTTTTTTAAGGGTTAATATCAGTGATAAGCTCTATAAAGTTCTTGCAAATAAGGGAGTGCAATTTTTCAGCCCACTCCGAGAAAGGGGGAAAATGATAAATAAACACGAAGGAAATGCAACTTAAATGTCACCCTAATAATCAAGCTTGATGTATAAGTTATGTTTTTAACAGTAGATTTAATGAGTTTTTCTATAAACTAATTGTTTGTTAGCTTTAATTTTTCGAGACATATATAGTGTTACAAAATGTACTAAAAAAGGTATGAATCAAGAGAAAATATTTTAATTATCTCCGCATTGCAGCATAACTGTATGGATATATGGAAGATCAATTTCATGATACCCTACTACACGCTCACATATTACAATTTGATGAATCTCGTCATCTGTAATACCAAATATCTACAAGAGGAATGTCACTCTTTTTTCAAATCTATATTTAAAAATATTCCGTTTCCAGTCAAACAACGCATGTACTTTTTCCATTACAGAAATCGAAAAATAATAAAAGGAAGAGGTTAACTTCTCAAATAAACTTGAAAAATATTCGAAGCATCTGCTTCGATCAGGAGCTACGGAATTATAGAAAGTTTCAGATTCGTTAAAAAGTTGATCATTTAAAGTTCTTCCGCTCCATTCGAATCTCTTCTATTAGATTTTTCTCTATATATCAAAATTAACAGCATCAAAAGCTTTTATTGAACTTATACAGCATTGCCAAAGTGCTCCGCTTTACGTTTACTTGACAAAATTGATTAATCTAATTAAGCGTGTAAGTGTCTTTTAAATGTCGCTGATGGTATTCTTCAGAGATTTTAATGCAATTAGGATAATAATAACTGGGTATATCAATGAGACCTCGCACATTCCGAAACCTATTTGCCAAATTCAACTTTGTTCATTGAACTTCTGCATTTATTTTTATTACAAAACAAGATACTCTGAAAAAATTACGTGAGCATAAAAATGTATCTTAAAATAGGCGAAAACAATTTTGTCACATAACTTTCTCTCGTGGCGTAATCGTGTTTTCACATTTTACGTCTAATTTATGTTTCTCACTGGTAGGTGCGTGACCGCGAGAAATTGTCGCTGCATGCAATGTTTACATTTTTGTGATTTCCATCAAAATGTCTTCTGATCACCTTCAGTTCTAAATACCATAGAAGTTTGTCGCTAAGGATATTTGAAAGAAGAGTACTATCTACAACAAAGTTCAATTCAAAAATTGACGTTTCTAAATGACAAGGTTGTACCTCAGTACATCAATGTTTAAAGGTTCTATCACGGGATTCCAAATGATAGGGTTTTGTATCCGTTGCAAAATCTAGAAGATTGCAAATTGCCATATTAATTGCATGGCACCTAAGCCCTCTCTGCCATTTGACCTTTCTATTTGCTTTTATTTTCACCAGGCAAGTGCATTTAAAACTGGTTCAAAACTATACATCTTTCAGAATTAATTTATGGGATCAAGAGCTTATAATACGAAACAAGTCAAGTAAATAAGACAGCACGATTCAACAGCTCAATAATATTTGTAATCAGCTTCCTTATCATCTCTTTTAGTATCTCAAAAATACAGAGCATAACGAGACTTCGATGTCTATCTTGCACAAAATTTTCATGACGTCATCATCCGCTCTTTTTATTCTCGATTTACTGTTATTACTGCGATCCACATTTATAGACGAGGCATGCTAAAAGATCTTTCCTTCCTTTTACTGTTTTACGATCGATCGACTACTGACTCTGAAGATATGTTGTATATATGAAGTTTATAAATACGTGTTATATTTTCTGTTTTATTTATTCATCAAAAAATGAAAAATCATCAAGTTATAAATCAAACATATAGAGGTAAAAAGCACCAGATAATATTGCTAGAAATCTAATCAGTAAATCAACTCAGTAAATCAAATTAGTTAATCAAATCAGTGAATGGAATCATCAGATCTAAATTTCTGTTGCAGAAAATCAACAGTTCGACGTGTTCTGATCAAACTGTAGTAGTTCTGACAGAAGCAGTTTTCACGAAAATTAAAACGGTGGAACTTTGAAATACCATCCGATTAATATTTCTTTATGAAATATTTACGGCAGGGAACGGAGTGAACTATATTATCCATATCTGTTATGGATTTGTCAGTTAGTAGCTTTATGATGCGATTAATAATAGTTAACAGATCACAGTCTATGGCAAGATGTGACAGATACTATATTGAAATCATCCTGAAGATTCAATTATAAGAATTACGTGGATAATATGAATTTGTGACTTTGATATTATAATTTATATATATTTGACCTCATTGAAATTTCATTTTTTGTAAAGCTTGATATCAGGAGATAAGCCAGCGTGGCAATTTAAGTTTATATAACAATTTGAGAACGATACAAGAGCAATGAAATATCCTTTATATTTTTCACAGTACAAGATTCTTTAAAAGGTGCAGTATTCTCTTATCAATGTACCGTTATTGATTTGGTTATCGGTGACCGAAGGAATACTCTTTTATATTCTCGGAAAAATAACTTTTGATCCTTGGCGAAACGAGAAAAGCTCGCAAAAGAAATACAGTCTCGCACTAAACCGTGCCTCGGGGCGGAAGTTTCCTACTCTTTTTCTCGGTCGGTTATAACGGAAAGTAAAGCCAATGATATCGCTTTTCTGGCTTCAATAGAGGAAAGTTATGCATTTAGAGATACTGAAAAAGAGAATGGCTCCAGAGAAGAATATGTCAGAAAATTCTGCAAGGTTTGAAACCAATCATCTGATGACCAACAGGAAAATCCAGTAAGGAAAATTTTCCATTGAGTTTATTTTCCCGAATAGGTATGTCGGAAACGAGGCCTCCATGGTCAATTGCACTTACTAGGTTCTTTCTGTTAAACTATAGTTATTGCGATGTAATTAAGGAAACTATCTTTCTGGAATAAAATAATTTGATTCATTATATATATTGTGTGTAGTTATTTAGTTTAATTTGATCCAAAGAGCATACCAAGTTTTCATAATAATAGTATTTTACCATACTGACATGAACAAGTTTTCTAACACGACTTTATAGGACTTTTTGCTTCTCTTTCTCCTCCATTCTCCTTTCATCGAATAGCGAAATGCTTGCTCGCTTCGGATATATAATGCTCCTTTAAAACGTTCTTCTAACCAGATTTTCCGTGATATACCGTTTTAATTTTCATACACTGACGGCTGCCGCCAGAAAACGCCTATTGCTAGCAGATTGATTTATATTCACGAATATGACGCGCCGTACGAGTTACAGTCGCAAACAGCTGACCAAGTTGAAACTAGACTACTTAAAATCAACTTATATGCCAATTTATATATAAACATTACCTATAGCTATTGGGATCATAAAAAATATATGTTACTTGTTATGATCCTTCTTCTTTTTGTTGTATTTAGTCATGACAAATTTTTAGAGGTAGCTCTGAACTATTAAACTACCTCAAAGCGTGAGAATTTAATAAATCCTTTGATTTTCAAGAGGATCGTAGGTCCTTCAGAAAATTTATATAAATTAATTGTATAAACAGCATAGTGAAGGAAAGATTTTCTTAAATAATCCAACTCCGATTTCGCCATCCTTTTTTCGATATATGTAAAATGGCTTTAAAAAATTTCTTGTCTAAAAGGAATTGCTTTTCCAAATCGCCCAAGTCACCCTCAATAGATTTCAAAGAAATGTTTTTATATTCAATGTTCGTCTAAATTTCTTCTATTCTTGATGAAATGTGACGTCAATGTTTAGAAAATTTTTTAAGTAAAATCAAATGTTCCATTTCAAGATAGTCTTTTCCACTTATGGGGATTGCCTGAAAGTCGACAACTTTAAGTCCCACTATATTTCGATTTTTCTTTTGAATAATACATTTTTTATTAAATCATCTCAGTAAAGTACTCTTATCCAAGCACAATTCAGTAATGTTTCAAATTTTTAGACGACTTTGCTCAGAAAATATAAATAAAAAAGAACAAAAAATGTTTTCTCACGCACCTGCCTAACCTACAAATTTGAAATGAAAAAATGCTTAATATTGTTATCAACACTTTTTAAATACGACTTGAATTGAGTTGAAGACAAAAATCAAGAGTAGAGTTTAACATTTCAGAGTTTAACATTTTGATTCTAATTTCAGGATAGAACTCAAAAATAAAAATGGTAATTTTAAACTTACAAAAATTTTAGCATATCTAAACTTTGAGTTATCAAATTTTGATTTTAAATAACAGTGAATGATGATTACTACTTTTCGCAATATTTTTTTATAAAATTTTCAGTAACGCTTCATATTAATTCATCATAGTAGAAAAGGACAGGATATTACAAAAAACTGATGTCGAAATCCCATAAATCGAGAAAGTCGCTATTTTTCCCATATTTAAAAATATTTTTATCTGTTCTGAGCATATTTTTAAAAGATTTGTAAAATTTTGTTGTTTTATCATGAATGGATGTCATATCACGCGACTTTAGCAACGTGCGAAATTCATATCCATGACAAATTCATTCCTCGATCTCTTAGAAAATCTCATTGTACAAAATTTTTTAAAAAGATTAACTCATGTTTTTGTTTAATATTTTTGTGCAATTCAGAAAAAGACATTCTGAAATTACGTTTTAGCATCTAGGGAGGGGGGGGGATTAAAAAAATTAATTTAATCGTTCATTTGTTATATTATATCGTGATTTTTTTTTTATTTTGACGAAATCAGGCGCGACTTTTTTCAACAAAGAACATCAGATGGTGGGTCGCGATAACTTTTTAAAATATTGAGTTTTGAACCCCACGATGTGAATTCTGGCATGTTTAAAATTTAAATTTGCAATTAAAAATCGATTAACAATTCATTCTGATTAACAAAAAAAAGAATCAAACGATTTTGAATTGAAATTGAAGAACTTTTAGTATTCAATGTTTTAATTGTTGCATTTTAAAAGTTCAAATTTTGCAATAATTTACTTTTCCAAGGCCTTCAAGATTTTTTCAAAATATATTTAAAAAAATTATCGAATTAAATTAATTATCAGAAAAATATTCTGGCGGAGTTTCAAAATTTTAGATCTAAATAAGTCATAATGTAAATTTAAACTATTTAAAAATATTTAGAAAAGTATCATTTTCTAGTGAAAAGTGTTGAATATTTTGCAGGTAGGAAGTTCTAATAATATTTAAATGTTCGAACTTCTGTGACGTATTTTTCCCATGTTTCCAAGAAACTTCCAATTTTTCTCCTTTTTTCGCTTAAATATGAACCACTTTGTTACAAATTCATTTTATTGGTTTAGAATTTGAATAATTTGCTGAAACTTTTCCTTTCTTTGGTTGAACATTAATTTATTTTAATAAACATTCAACTATTGCATTTTTGATTGAAATTCGAGAATTTTCAATTTAAAATTCAACTATTGGGTTGAAACTGTACCTTTCTGTTTAAAAATCACATTTTCCGGCTAAAAGAAACAGTTTTATGAAAGATCTGGCTTTTTCTTTAAAAATTCGACTAATTGGTTAAAAATTAATCTTTGTTGGTTGATAATTCAATGATTTTGTTAAAAATTTGTCTTACTTATAAAAATACAACTTCTTTGTAAAAAAAACCGTCTTTTTGAACAGAAAATTGGTCCCTCTGAATTTAAAATTAACCTTTTTTGACAAAAAAGTTCTAATAAACTGTCTGAGGGAGAGGGAAAGTATGGGACGGGGGAGGTTTTAACGACTTAATTAAATTTTTTCATGAAAAGTAATTTTAAAAATTTATTTCTTTGTTCACTTTTTTTACTTTTTTTAAAATTTTAATAAGATTCTATTGAGACTTAATTAACATTTTAATAGGCTACTGAACCCTTTTTTTAGCCACGCGAGGCCTACTTCGAATACTTTTTTGTTTGAAAATCCGACTGTTTGGTTGAAAATTTGTCTTTGTAGGTTGATGTTTACACTATTTGGTTAAAATTTCAACTAATTATATAAAAATTCCTCTTTTTGATTGAAAGCTCTACTATTTGGTTGTGAATGCAACTTTTTGGTCTAAAATTAATTTTTTGTTTGTGGAAAATTCAAATATTTAGTTGAAAAATATCATTTTTCTTTATCGGAAATTCAGCTTTTCGGGTTCAAAAGTCAACTTTAATAAATCCTTTTTGGTTAAAGATTGAACTATTTTTTTGAAAATGCAATATATTTCGACTTAAAATCTTACGCGTTTCATATTAAATTCAGTATGGTGCCTATACAATAATTTTATTTAAAAGGATTTATTCCCCTATTTTCAATAAAAATTTTCCCTGTTTTGAGAGTATTTTGGGCTGTGGAGTCGTCTAAAATATTATGTTTATATGTTTTGTATTTTATTTTAGGCGTTTATCAAATGAAATCGAGGAAAAATTTTTGACCTAGAAAGGGAGGGGGTATAGTATTCGTATTTTTGATGTGACCCTGGGACGTTCTGGCTTTCTGACGAAGAAGGGGAGGGGTAAACAATTTTTTTCAAAATAGCGTGACGTAGTTTTTTAACGGCCCCTAAGACATAATATAAGAACTTTTTTAAATTATCTGATTCGCATCTTGATTTAAACTTAACTTATGGAATTAGGTGGTGGGCGAAAAATAGAAAAACGTAATAAGAACACCCAAAAAACTTTTTTGTAGGTTAACGTCAAAGAAAGTCATTATAACGTCCCAAAAATGTTCTCATGCCAGCTTTTGACATTTGTGCCCACTAAAAGCTTAAAATGTTAAACTTTGAAAAATGTTGAAGAGTCTGAATAATTAATTTCTCAAAGGATCTTAAATGAGGTTTTACAAGGTTTTTGAAAAAAGTTCATTCTTCAATTGTGATATACTTTCCAGAGGATTTGGATGATCAGCATAATCTTCTCCTGAAGTTAATGATAAGACTTAGAAATGAATTGGCGCCCGTTAGCTTAAATTTTCGCAAACAAAGCCGGCTCCTTTTCAAGAGTGTGGATTATACCAACAAACAATTCGTCGTTCGGACGACGACCTGGAAAGAAGTGCAAGGGTGCTTAGGGGATGAAGAATTGTAAAAGCGAGTATTCAATCAAGGATCCAGCCGTAACCGGAGATAAAAGTTTTCTACCCAAGTTTGGGTTCGAAAGGGTGGTGAGCGTGTGAACGACAGGGTTGCATGAGCTCACGCAACCACCACAAGAGCTTGCGCTTCATGGTACAAATGACTCTTCCCTATTCCTCAATTCTCACTTTTACTCTCTTATTCCCAACCTGACCTTTGGTAGATTCCTCGATCTGCACCAACCTATCTACCGTGATCGTGATTCGATTGCCAGCTACGCTTTATCGCCGAATTTCCAGGAAGAAACTCACGAACAAATTGAATCTGTGCCTCGACCTTATTGCAATTCTGAAAACCGAAACTCTTCTATATTAGATGAACACGTAGGAGAATCTCTATCAAGTTTGATTGGATGATTTTTTATCACTAATTCAACGGTTCCTTGTATCTTGCAAGTAACTCGCGCAGAACGCTTCCAGGGTGGCCAATCGAACTTAAAAAAAAATTCAAGGCTTTTTCCCGATTTTCCTGGTGAAAAATTACATTTTTCCTGGTTGACATTCAGGCGTTTATATTAATAATTATTCCATACTAATTATTATATCATATAAACTTTGAAAAATATCTAACATTTTAGAACTCCATAGTAGAATATATTATCTAAATGATTGTAAAAGTGATTTCAGACTTCACAGTCCAAAATGCTCTGAAAATAGGGTAAATAATGTCATTTTTTTAGGAAGTAGAGGAATAATAGGGTAATAACTTATTTTAAATAACATTAATATAGGTACTATATTCCTATAAAAAAAATATAGAAAGATGCATTTTCAACAAAAGAAATAAGGCCGAGTTCATTTTCAACCAAAAAAGATGAATATTCAACCAAAAACATTAATATGTATAATATGAAGTTAATGTTTTTTGTCTACATGGTCGATAATCAATATTTTGTGAATATTGATTATTAATTTTTTTAAAGTTGTGAAAAAATCTCTCTAGCTCCGCTGGGATTTGAACACCAGATCTTTCAGATTTTTGGTCTGATGCTTTAAAAGTATCAGATCTCCGGTCTGATGCTTTTAAAGCATCAGACCGGAAATCTGAAAGATCTGGTATTCAAAAACCAGCGGAGCTGGAGAGATTTTCTTCACAACTTTAAAAAAATTAATAATCAATATTCACAAAATATTTATTATCGACAATGTAGAAAAAAAACATTAACATCATATTATTCAAATATAACTTTCAAATTCTTAGTAATTGAAAAAAAAAAGAATTTAGTCATTTCTTTAAAAAAAAATCAAGAATCTTACTAATAAATTTTGAAAAAAATACTCTTAAAATAAATAAATTAAATTAGAATCTCCATTCTTAGAAAAAATTAATAAATACAGCTTTTTTTAATTTAAAAATGCCAAGAATCTAGCGATTAAATTTGGATAATACAAGAATCTAAAGATTAAATTTGGACAATAGACTTTTAAAATTTAATAAATTAAATATGAAATAAGACAGCAAATGTCTTTCTTTAAAAAAATCCAATAATTTAATGATTAAATTTGGATAATACATTCTTAAATCACATTTAATAGTGTGCTTTCCAAATTGAATTTATTAGAATCTCCAATCTAAGAAAACAAAAATAAATAAAAAATTTGTTTTTTCTTTAAAGCAACCAAAAACCTAACGATTAAATTTGGAGAACACAGTCTAAAATTAAGGAAATTAATTGTGGAATAAATCGAAAATTAAGTTCCTCCTTAACGCCCAATATTTAAATCTTACTTCGAAATTCTTAGAAATGAAACAAAAAATTTATTTTTTTCTTTAAAAAAATTAATAATTAAACGATTACATTTGGATAACACACTCTTAAATTAAAGAAATTATATGTGGAATAAATTAAAAAACAAATTCCTGTTTAGCGTCAAAAATTCAAATGTAACTGCAAAAATCTCAGAAATTAAAAATTAAAATTATTTTTTTCTATAACAGAAACCAAGAATCTGACGATAAATTTTGGATAGCACACTCTTGAATCTCATTTAAGATTATGTTTTCCAAAATTAATCTTATTAGAATCTCCACTCTTAGAAACAATTTAAAAATAAATAGAAAATTTCTTTTTTTCTTGAAAACAAAACAAATTTAATCCTTAATTTTTTGAAAATAAAAAACGAATTCTTGTTTTTAATTTCGAAGAATTTCGTCGTTTCATTTTATTGTAGGATTTTAAAGAGAAATAATATTTTTATTTCTTCCGAATGCAATGTCTTACATTTTATATTTACATTGCTTGATTAAATTCGTATCTATGATTGATGAAAAATTCCTCTAGGTAACAAAATGAGCAGCAAAGAAACGGAAAAGGATTTGGAGACTCTTCTCTCAATGGATATAAAACTGAGACTCTTAGATGCCGAAGGAATCGATATTCCACAAGATCCTCCTCCGATTCCAGAACCGCCTCCAAATTACGACTTCTGCTACGAATTAAAGTAGAATTTTAAAGCCTCTACTAATTATCGTGCTAATTACGCACACATTCTACGACTGCCAGAACAACTTTACTCGAGAGAGTAATTATCGAAAGTCGGATTAGTCCTAATTTTTTAAAGGACTGCTTGCGCAAATCACATTCTGCAATCTACACAGTAAGAAAATTCTTTTTTATCAAGCGGGACGTTGCATTATACGTGCATTTTACCAAAGATTTTAGTTAGCAAGATCCGTATACAATTCATGTACATATTTACACTTTACCGTGATGTATATTTTATAGAAGTTTTAAATTTGACAAAGCCTCGATGAAAGCGATCATGTTTATATACGTGAGACGCAATTTTGATATTTTATCTCGATATGGTTTTTACTATAACTAACTATATACTATTCTATGATATGCTAATACTATACTATTAATAATGATCGCGACTACTTTTTCAGTATTTATACATAGATATATATAGGTATATATAAACTATATAAAGTCTTAAGTGTAATCACAAATTATATACACTGCTTTAAAAAAAATAGAAAATGTTTATTAAATTTCACGTCAAGTACACATGTCCAAGTCGTCAAAAAAATTGTGATAGCAAAAAGTCACGGTTTCCGGAAATATTAAACGAAATCCATCAACAGTGATCGAAGCGTATTGAAATCAGGGTTGCTACAGTACCTGGAAAACCTGGAAAAGTCCTGGAATTTTGAAAAATGGCCTGGAAATCTTTATTGCCATTTCTTTTTGCAGTTTTAATAATTATCTTAGTAACTTTCTGCTTAGTTTTACCTGCTGATTTTTTACTATTTTATGATAATGGTTTTTATAATATTAACATGTCCATTTATTCCTCGTAATACCATGAAAGTTAATTAAATTCGGCGTCTAATGAGCAGGGCTGCCACACAGTTACTTAAGTCACTTTCAGATTTAGATATTTGTGTTCTATTCACTTGTTGAATTATTCTAAATTCACTTCAATTTTATTGAAATCAATGTAATATTTTGAACTTCGTTCCATTCATTTGAATAAAATTTAGAATTCAGCCTGAATTCTTATTAATTTATTCTGAATTCTTTAAAATGTTATTAAACTCTCTTGAATTTTAAAGAATTTACACTGCATTATTTTTAATTCGCGTGAATTCTTCTAAATTCACTTCAATTTTATTGAAATCAATAGAATATTTTAGAATTTTCAACATTTTGTTTAATTTATTAGAAATTTAGCCTGATTTTTTATTAATTAATCCTGAATTATTTTTATTTTTCTTAATTTACACTGAATTTTTTTAATTCACTTCAATTTTTTTTTAATCGATGTAATATTTTGGATTTTTTAAATTTTGTTCAACTAATTTGAATTTATTCGAAATTTTTATTAATTTATTCTAAATTCTTTTAAATTATTTTGAATCCTCTTGAATTTTTTGATTATATACTAAATTCTTTTGAATCAACTTGGACTCTTCTAAATTCACTTCAATTTGATTGAAACCCATGGAATATTTTGCATTTTTTAAATTTTGTTCAATTCATTTGAATTCATTTGGAATTCAACCTGAATTCTTATTAATTTATCGTGAATTCTTTAAAATTCTTTTGAATGCTCTTGAATTTTTTTTAATTTGCACTGCATTAATTTTAATTCACTTGAATTCTTTTAAATTCACTTCAATAGTTTTGAAATCAATAGAATATTTTGTATTTTAAAAATTTTGTTCAATTCGTTTGAATTCGTTGGGAATTCACCCTGAATTCCTATTAATTTATCATGAATTCTTTTAAATTCTTTAGAATGCTCTTGATTTTTTCAAATTATAAAAAATTATTCTGAATTCTCATAAATTCACTTCAATTTTATTGAAATCTGGAATATTTTTTCAATTTTGCTTAATTCATTTTCATTTATTTGGAAATTGAAAAAACTTAATGTTCGAATAATTTGAATTGATTTGGAATTCACCCCGAATTCTTATTAATTTACACTAAATTATTTTGAATTTCTCTCAATTTACTCAATATAAACAATTCACTGCATTTTTTGTAGTTTTCAATTCACCTTGAATTCTTAGGTATTTCATCAAATTCTTTAGAAATTTTTTGAATTTTTCTTACTTCATTACAAATTTAATGAATACAATAAATTTTGAAAATATTTTGAAGCATTATATATTTATATTCACTCCCATTTACCTGAATTAAATGGATTTTTTTAATTTGAACAAAGTTGTTCTATTTCCTTGAATTCTTCTAAATTCAATCCAATTTTACTGAAATCAGTGGATATTTTGAATTTTGTTCAATTCACTTAAATTTTTACGAATTTTATCAAATTATTTTTATTCCCCTTAAATTCGCTCGAATTTTGATTTAATTCTATTAATTTTTTTATTTGTTAAAATTCACCGAATTCTCCTGAATTCAAAAGAACATCAGTGACTTTCGGCCAAATTTCAATGTTTTCGAAAAATTAGAATAACTCTGGAAAAAATCAACATTTTTAATAGTTCTTTTGCTTATTCTAAAGGTGAATCTCCACAGTATTTATGTGATTTGATAAGATATTTTTAGAATTTTTCCCCCAAATTCTTCTCAATGGTCGAACTTGGTACAAAAAAGTCGAAAACATTCAAAAAATGATTATACTCGCCATATAATTTTCATAAATTCAAAACACTTATATTTTTATGAATACTACTAAAATGTATTAAAATGTGATAAATGATTTTGAAAAAATGTATGCATTTATATATTTTTGAAATTTTTCGACTTTTTTTGCACGAAATTTGACCCTAGGGTAGAAACTAGAGACAAAGATTTAAAAATATCTAAAAAGTTTAGTAAAATATTGTGGAGACTTACCTTTAAAATTAGCCCAAGACCTATGAAAAATGTTGATTATTTCCAGAGTTATTCCAATTTTTCGAAAAAAATTGGAATTTGACGCCTTTTTTCAATGTATTTTTATTACATTGAAATTTTTCCTTCAACTTTGGCTTATTAGGTAGTTTGCCACATCCTAATTTACTTGAAATGAGAAAAGTTACCTATTTAATCCGAAAAAGTGACCAAAAGAGACTAATGTTCTTTTTATAAAATTCACATCTTGCCTTCAACTTGAGCTTATTGGGCGCAGAATTGTATTACCTTTCGCGATATTGTGAGGGAAAAATTGTCTATTAATATTATAAAAAAAAATTTAAACATAAAAAACAGGCGTGCAGTTAATTTCCGCCATAAATTACAAGAATTTTTCTGGAAATTATATTGCGAACAGTACAATGCTCTTAATTTGATTTGGGGTAACATTTTGAATAGAATTTTTGAGAAATTTCTCTGGAAATTTTTCAAAATTTGACCTGGAAAACCGGAAAATGTCCTGGAATTTTAAAATCCGACTTCTGTAACAACCCTGGAAATGAGTGAGAAGCGTCGTGCGTCTCTTTTGTGGCGATAAGTTTTTGAACATCACGAATATCACGATATCTGTGCGGAATGTGTTTTAGGAAATAAGAGCTGTGAGGCCTTTTTTCTTCTTTTTTCTACATAACTTCGTCGGAGAAGATGTGATAATTTTGAGGATTGTACGCGTACTGGTCAGAGGGACAGAGGAAAAATTCGATGAAATTGAGAACTGGACCTCTGCTGAAAGGATTCCAGTATCTGCCTTTCTTGTCCCGTAAGTACGGATAACGTTTGTAATTGAACATTTCGTTCGTTGTTAGATTCATGCAAGCATGTAGTACCTGAAAAACAGAAAAGACAAAATTGGAATTAGTGCCTTAAAAAAAAAGTGAAAAAAAAAAGGAAAAAGTGCCTTAGCACTGAAAAGTTTTCTTTTGGGTTCGCTTAATATTTTGCGGTTGGGCGGAGTCGAAATAGAATAAATAAATTATTAATTGCAGAGTTTTGAAAAAATGTGAATGTTATTTTTGCTTCTGAATCTGCATAATATGCCTAATTTTGACCATTTTTTTAGACATTTTATTTGAGTTTATATATGGGAGAAATTTAATTTTTTATGCAGACCTGAAAAAGAAAAAAAAATCTAAAAGCACTAAAAATCATAAATAAATTTTTTTTCAGCATAGAAAAACTTTCCTTATGTTCAAAATGTACTTCCAACAAAATTTAGGAAATCAGATTGTTAAAAATGACGAGTTGCTGAACTCGTTGTTGCAACTCGTCATTTTCAAAGATCTGATCTGTTTAATTTGTTTGGAAGTACATTTTGAGTATAAGAAAGTTTTTCTATGCAGAAAAAAATTCTTTATGATTTTTAGAGCTTCTAGATTTTTTTTCATCTTCAGGTCTCCATAAAAAGTTTAATTTCTCCCATATAAACTCAAATAAAAATTCTAAAAAATGGCATAGTTTTTTAATAGCGTTAAATGATTTTTTAATGATTTCTGCCATTAATAAATTAATTTTTTCACACATACATGCGAAACCCTCGACTGGCCACCGTTTACAGACATCGAAAATGGTCGATTTCGCATCGTGCGCGAAGACGATGAGCAAAATCCCCAACATCGGTGAGCAAAATTATTTCACATGTGAGCAAAATGCTCTCCATGGTGATCAAAACATTTTGCTCACTATGTGAACATTGTTCTGGTTGAATTTGGGTTAGTAATTCATTGTAATATATTCAATGTCTGTAAACGGTAGACAATTTCAGGTTTTCCATTGTAATTTGTAAAGAAATATAGTATTTTTAAATTGAATATGCTTAGGTCTTTGAAAATCCAATCACGGCGGTATAACAAAGTATGAGGAAACATCAAAATTGTTAAATGAACAATTTTTATGTTTTAAATCGTACTTACTATAAACAAGAATATTTCCTCTTTTTAAAATTTCTTCCTTTTTTCAGATTTTTAATTTGAGTTTATATGTACACCTAAAAATGGAAAAAATCTAGAAGCTCTAAAAATCATAGTTTTTTTTCAGCATAGAAAAACTTTCTTACGTTCAAAATGTACTTCCCAACAAATTGAAAAGAATTGCAACAAAGAGTTCAGCAACTCGTCATTTTTAACGATCTGATCTCATTTTTTTTGGGGAGTACATTTTGAACATTAGAAAGTTTTTCTATGCTGAAAAAAAATTATTTATGATTCTTAGAGCTTCTAGAATTTTTTTTTTCATTTTCCTATTTCAATATGTTGGTTTGCGACAAATTACAAAAAGGCATATTTAAATTTGTCCTGGAAAAAATATGATCGGGAAAAAACCGGGAATTTCAAATTGCCTGACCACTAGACACCCTAGAAATCTTTGTGAAATTATTTAAATTTCTTGAAATTTTTTCAATCTATCTGAATTATTTGAAAATATTTTTATTCTTTTTTTTAATTTACGTGGAATCTTTTGAAAAATTTACGAAATCATTGAAATCTTTTGCAATTTTTTAAATCATTTAAAATAATTGAAATCTAGTGTATACGTAAACCCTCGGTTAATTAAAACCTATTGATTCTAATAATATTAAAATTTAATATATTACCAATGTGCAGGTAAGTATCCAACCAAGTCCGCAAAAGGCAAGAGCTTCTATTAGGCCTAAAACGTAGAGCAAGTGAATTCCTTCGATTGCAATACAGTAGCAGGCGAAGTACACGGTGAATGAGCAATTTATAGCCACACACATTACGAAGAAAAAGAACCACATTCTGAAATTACAAAAAAAAAAGGTCTCAAATTTGGAATCATCAATTCATCAATTGGTAACCTATCCGGGCGATGGGCAATTCTGCCCCAGCTACCTGCGTACGGTTCCCCCACTCCTTGGCTTCCCCTCACTCAGCCAAATTGCTGCCGCCGAGCCTGGTCAGCGCGAGTCCTTTGTACCTAATAAGGACTAAAATGCGGAATACAACATTTGTAAAGTTCAGCAGTTTGTAATTTACAAATATAATATTTGAAATCTGCTAATTATAGCGATTCCAACTATGTGTTATTTGACTTAAAAAGTTGAAAATCAAAGAATATATTATTAAGTTTATGTGGAATTTTATGGAAAAATTTTCTGTATATTTTACTCAAATCAACTGCAGTAGCTTTAATTTATTGGTCTAATATTTTACTTAACTTCGGGAAATTCCGGAAGATAAAATTGGGCCAGATTTGAAAAATTATTATTTATCATAATAAATTTTATTTCTCAAACAATCGGATTTCTTAAACACTCCAGTTGCCTCAAAAAGTTTTTTTTTGTTTCATACAAAAAATTAATAAAAGAAATTAAAATTATACATAATATTTCCCACTATGTATAACTTTTCCGCCTGGGATACTATGATAAATATTATGCAATTTGTTTATAAAAGTTAATTAAACATACTATTTTAACACATGAATAGCAGAATAAAAAGGATCTTGATAAATATATTTTCAGTTACAATTAAGTGCAGGAATGAGTTTCCAAATTAGGCCAGGAATGAAACTATTCATACTTTTGCACTGGGAATGCAAAATTATTTAAGGATAATTTTAAGAAATGAGACTGTTAGAGAAATAAACCAAATTTATGATGAAAGTTAATAAGTTTTCAAATTTGGCCAAATTTTAACTTCCAAAATTTCCCCAAGTCAAGACAAATATTGCACCAATAAATTAAAGCTACTGCAGTTAATTTAAGTAAAATATTCTAAAAAAATTTCCATAAAATTTCACATAAACTTGAACATTTTTTGTTTAATTTTCAACTTTTTAGGTCAAATAACACATCGCTGGAATCGTTATAATTCGTAGATTTCGAATATTATATTTGAAAATTATCAAGTGCTAAACTAAAAAAATGTTATTACCGCATTTTATTCCTTATCAGGTACAAAGGACTCCCGCTGACCAGGCTCGGCGGCAGCAGTTCGGCCTCGTCAGGGGAAGCCGCAGAGTGGGGGAACCGTACGCAGTTAGCTGGGGCGGAATGAGGATGTAGCATGAAATGAGATAAACATATTTTTAGAAACTTGAAGCAGTGAATAACGTTATGGAGAAAAGATTTTTTTTGGTTCTAATAGTTTAAGAAAGAATAATTTCTAGTTTACGTCTATTTGGTCACATTCAAACAGATGTGTAGTCAATAAGATATACAACTGAGTACCAATGAAACCACCTTGGCCGCCATGTTGCTTTTCAAAATTTTGATCAATCAGGTTTCGCTGCTTTCTACTTGACAGCTGATCCAGCTAATTGTATAAGCTAACCTATAAATGCCAAAAAACGGGAAATCGAAAATAAAATGGATTTGAATTAAAATTGAATGGATTTGGTAATGAGCGAATTTCAGACGTTTTATTTACACTGTTTTCACTGACATTAAATGCGAAAGTGCTAGGTTATGTCCGTGATTCGTAAATGGAATCGCGAGAGACTATTTCAATTATTTTCTTCGTAATTATTATTAATTATTATTAGACAAAAACACATAAAGCTGTTTAGAGACATTTATACATTGAAATGCCTGTTTATAAACCATTGTTATCAACAAAAATTTGCATAATTTAGGTAGTTTGAATTTTCCCGCGAAGAATGACGTCACATAGATGTAGCCAATCTATGCGTTTGGCGAAAAATGCCGCGAGCGGGTGCCATATTCAAACTTTATTGGGGAAAAAAACATGTTTCTTAATCAATAAAAAATTCTTTATTTTTGGAATATGTTAATAAGCTACTAAAGAATCAAAATATCTTTTCATCTCATTTCATGCAACATTCCCATTGTCATCTGTCCACTTATCCAATTAGGGGCCGTTAAAAAACTACGTCATGCTATTTTGAAAATTTTCTCCCCCCCCCCACCCCTTTCTCATCAAAGAACATCACACAAAGCTTGAACCCCCCAGAGTGACGTCACAAATAAAGACACTCCGCCCCCCTGAGTCAATTAAAAAAAAACTTTAATTTGATAAACGCTTAAAATAAAACATAAAACATAATATTTCAGCAAGCTGCATAGCTCAAAATGCTCCCAAAACAGGGGAAATTGAGTGATTTTTCACGAAAACACAGAAATAATTGGGGAATAAATTCATTCCAATAAAATAATTGAATAGGTACCATATTTAGTTCAATATGAGATAAGGTTTCAAGTCGAAATGTATTGCATTTTCAACAAAATATTTGCATTTTCAACCAAGAAAGATTACTTTTTTACCAAAAGAGATGAATTTTCAACGAATGAGTCAAGTTTTTGAGCTGAAAAGTCGATTGTTTTAGAAAAAAGTTGACTTTTGAACGCGAAAAGATGAACTTTCAAGCAAAAGAGACGAATTTTTAACCAAATAGTTGAATTTCCAACTAAAATAATGATATATTTTCAACAAAACAAAAATGAATTTTTGACAAAGAAGTTCAAATTTCAACCAAATAGTTGAATTCTAAATAAAAAAAGATTATCAACGAAAAATATAATAGATAATATTTCAACCAACAAAAAATTTTTATATTCAATAAAAAAACTTAAATTTATTTAAAAAATGAATTCTTAAACAAAATATAATAGTTTCTCAACCAAAAAAAAAATTTAATTTGAGACAAAAAATCGTTGAATCCAAGCAAAACAGACGAATTTGAGACAAAATAGTTGAATCCTCAAACAAAACAAATTGTTTTTCACCGAAAAATTGCATTTTATACAAAAAGGTGAAATTTCGATCAAGAAAGAGAAACTTTTAAACAAAAAAAAACGTATTTCAATAAAAGAGTTGAAATTTCAACCAGAAATGACTTTTCAGTCAAGAGAGAACAAAAAATATGGACCATTATTGTTAAATTTTCAATCCAAGAAGGCGAATTCTCTAGAAAACAGTTGAATTTTCAATCTGAAAATATGAATTTTTAAACAAAAAGTTGATTTTCAACCAAGTAGTTAAATTGTCAACTGAATAGTTGAGTTTTCTACCAAATTATTGAATTTCAAAGCCGAAAGACGAATTTTCTACAAAACAGTTGAATTTTTTACCGAAAAATACGAGTTTTCAAAAAAGAAGATAATTTTCAACCAAATAGTTGAATTGCCAACCAAATAGTTCAATTTTCTGTAAAATTGTTGAATTTTCAAGCTAAAAAGGCGAGTTTTCTACAAAACAGTTTCATTTCCAATTTCAACACGAAAATATGAATTTTGAATCAAATAGTTGAATATTCTACGAAAATAATAGCATTTTCAACCCAGAAAGATTAATCTTAAAAAAACAGTTGAATTTTTAAGCTAAAAAGATTAATTTTCAACCAAACAGTTGAATTTTCAACAAACAAATAATTCGACACTAAACAGTGTTAAACAATTATTTTTCAACTAAAAAGTTAATTTTTAACCAAATAGTTTAATTTGCAACCGAATAGTTCAATTTTCTGCCAAATTGATGAATTTTCAAGCTAAAAAGACGAGTTTTCTACAAAACAGTTGAATGTCCAATTTAAACACGAAAATATGATTTTTCAACGAAATTGTTGAATTATCAAACCCAAAAAGATAAATTTAGAAAAAGAGCAGTTGAATTTTCAAGCCGAAAAGACGAATTATCAATCAAAAAGTTGAAGTTTCAATGAACAAAAAAATTATTTCGACACTAAACAGTAGCATTTATAACGACATAGTTCAACTTTCAAGCTAAATAGATGAATTTTCAATAAACTAGTTGAATTTTTAACCAAGTAGCTGAATTTTCAACTTGCGAAGATGAACTTTTAAGCAAATGATCGAATTTTCAAACAAAAAAGTCAGCTGCATTTTCAACAAAAAAAGTTGCATTTTCAACTAAGAACGTTTTTACTTTTTCCACGCAACATTTGAATTTTCGAAAAATATGACTTTTTAACAAAATCGTTGAATTTTCAACCTACAAAGAGGAATTTTGAACCAAATACTTGAATTTAAAAAAGATATAAATAAATTTATCACCAACCAGTTGCATTTATAACTATATAGTTAAACTTTAATGCGATAGTGGAGATTTTTTTAATCTAAAAAATTTTACTTTTTAATCAAGAACAGTGTAATTTAACAAATGAGACTAATTCTCAAAGACAACTGTATTAGTTGATATTTCAACGAAAACAGATTTTAATTTTAAATCAAAAGCAGTTGAATTCAACTATATAAGACGAATTTTCAACAAAATAGTTCAATCTTAAACAAAAACAGATTAGTTTTGAACCAAACAGTTGCATTTTTCAGCAAAAAAGATCAAATTTCTACCAGACGAGATGAATTTTCTACCAAGAAGGATTTTTAATTCAGGAGAGAAAAACATGCCAATCAAATTGTTGAATTTTCTACCAAAATAATAAGAGGTTCCACCCAAAAAGATGAATTTTTAACAAAACTGTTGAAGTTTCAAACCGAAAAGTCTCATTATCTGCAATTCAGTTGAGTTTTGAACCAGAAAATATGAATTTTCAACCAAAAAGTTAATTTGAAAACAAATATTGGAATGTTACACTAAAAACAAACAATTTTTAACTAAAAATTGATTATATTTGCAGTTAAAAAAAAAGTCTTTTAACAACAACAGCCAAAAACGAATTTTCAAGCGAAGAGATAAATCTTCAACTAATAAAATGAGTTTTTATTAAGCTAGTTCAACTTAATAATTAATTCACAACAAAATACATTGATTTTCAACCAAATAGTTGAATTTTCATGTCAAAAAGGTAAATTTCAAACCAAAAGTGAAATAGTTAAATTAGCAGTTAAAAAATCAATTGATAAAATAAAAAGAGCGAACTTTCAAAAAAATAGTTAACTCTTCAACCAATAAAATGAATGTTGAACAAAGTAATTCAACTTTCAACAAAGTAGTTGAATTTTCCACCAAAACGGATAAAAAAAATTATTATATTAGTTTATTAGATTAGTTACATTTTCAAATAAAAAAATTAATTTTTAACTAAAAACCCAAGTTTTCAAAAAAAAAAATTAAATCTTATACCAAATTTTTAACCAAAGCAGATGAATTCTGAACCAAAAATATAATACGATACTTTTCAATCAAAAACAATGAGCTTTTAACGAAAAATAGTTGGATTTTCTTATTGGGTTCTATTAATTCAGGTCGAATTTAAGGCCATGTGACGAGTGGGTCACGTGACCAGCTTCCTACTTTACTGACACTTTCTTTATTTGTAAACTTATTTTTACACGAATAGCCACATCGAGTTGAAAATTCGGGATAATAAATAAGAAGCACTAAGA
>JAABKJ010000909.1:0-32276 GCA_011634705.1 Andricus grossulariae
CAAGCGAAAGAACAAAAACTAACTTTTCGTCATAAAAATCAGGCAATTAATTTAATCATCCCAATTTTTCAATAATTTAACGTTAAAAACATATATACATGTAATGAAACTACCTCCACAAGCAGAAAATGCGTTAATATTCGAACACTCGAACGCGCCACATTAGCTTCCGCGCCGCATTCGGCGCCGCTCCCGTAGTTGAATTTCCTATCAAAAAGCGTAATTTTGAACCTAACGATTGCACTTTTAACCAAAAAAGAAAAAATTTCTATCAAAGAAGATGAATTTGAACAAAGAAAGATTTCTCATTTAAGAGAGAAAAAATTGTCAACCAAATTGCTGAATTTTCAATTTTAAGGTAGAAACAATCAATTTGTAACCAAGATTGCAATAGTTAAATTTGCAGTTTAGAAAACTGTTTGTGAACAAAAAAAAAAACTAATTTTCATAAAAACAGTGAAATTTTCAACCAAAGATGTGGATCTTCAACCAATAAAATAAATGTTTAACAAAGTAGTTCAGCTTTCAACCAATATGTTGAATTTTTAACCCAAAAACATGAATTTACACTGAACAATTTAACAGTTGAATTTTTAGTTAAAAAAGCTCAATTTTCAAACAGAAATCGAATATTTAAATTTTCAGTCAAAAACATTATCTTCAACAAAATACTTGAATTATAAATTAATAACATGAACTTTTATCAATATATTGCAACTTTTAACCAAGCATGTAAATCTTCAACTAAAAACGATCACTTTTTAATCAAAAAGGAATTAGTTAAATTCCAGTGAAGAAAATGAGCTTTTAAATAAAAACCCAAATTTTCAAAAAAATAGTCCAATCTTCAAATAGAATTTTTAACCAAAATTTATGAATTCTAAACCAAGTATATAATGGCAGACTTATCAATTAAAAAGAATTAATTTCCAATGAAAAATAGTTTGATTATCATATTGGGTTCTATTAATTCAATAGCAGTCAAGCAAAAAAACATGTGATTAAGAAATAAAGCAATGATATAATAAAGTATAATAAAGTATACAATACTAAAGTAATAAAGTAATACTATAATTAAGTTGTTATTTTCTTTACAAAGTTGTCTATAAAGTATAATTTTCATAACAGGAGTGAATTAAATTTATTTTTTACTATTAAACTATTCGTTGCAGCGGATGCATTTTAACAGGGAAGGTGTATAACAAAAAAAGCCATCAAGGGTGAAGTCAAGAATTAAAAAGCAATCTTTTTATTTACATTTTTGTAAAAAGATTGTTTTAAATACTAGCAATTTTAGAAATTTATACATTTTTTCATTGTGTCTTTTCCTTTTTGGAAAATGTAATAATCTGAATAGATTAGTTCACAACAAATCACAAAATTGATATAAGTGATGTTTATTTACATCACTTTGATCAATTTTTAAAATTTGAAATTCACCCTGGATTTTTTTTTCTTTTTGACATCTTCCATATTAAAATTAATTCCCTGGAACAAAAAGTTCAATACTAAAAATAAAATTTAAGCGACGCCGCTTATGAAAAAAACATTTTATGGTTTGGGTCTTTCAATATCAACGAAAAATTTTATTCAATTTGTTTATCTGTACTCTCTTAATTTGAATTACTTATATATAACTGATTTTAACTTAAATTCTACTAATTTCTGTAGCTAGAATTCGGTTACTCACAATTAGTAAAAATATACTGATTTAAATAGTAATTATTGCTACACGCATGCGCAATATCCAAACTCGCAATTAAAGATGTCTTAGATATTTATTGATTTATATTCTTTATGCAGAGTTGCCTCGAAAATGCAACGACAATTGTTTTTCGATCATTAAAATTAAAAAATTCAATCTTTTAAAGCCAAAAACGTTTTAACTTGAAATAATCAAAACTAAACTACAAATTAAATAAGTCAAAGTATAGCTTTTCTGAAGTCGAAAGGTTTGAAATAAAATATTCCCCCTTCCAGTTGAGACAAACAATTAAAGACCAAAATGCCCCGTTTTTCTAACTAAATAAAAACGTTCAAAATATAAAATTTTCCTCTACCAACTCCGAAAAAATTCCACTCTTTAATTTCAAAGAAAATGTTTGAAAAGGAGAACTTTTAACGTATCAACTCATTGAAAATTATAAAAGCATAAAACATCCTCTTCCAATCAGAAACAAAATAAAAAATAAAATTTCCTCTCTGTCAAGCCAGTAAAAATGCTGAAAATAATAAAAGGTTCCTCTTTTAATTAAAAACAAAATTGAAATAAAAAACTCCCTCTGCCAATTAGGAAAAAATGAAAATTTCCTCTCTTTGAATTCAATAAAAGTGGAAGAATTTTAAATTGCAAACCTTTCAAATGAACCAACATTTAAAAAAAAAAAATTGTATTACATTTTATATATTAAAAAGTTTCTAAATTGAACAACAACAGGGAGTTATTTATAGTTCAAAATTTAATGGAAATTTCGAGACCCCTTCAAAATTGGTCTCATGATAGGTACTTTTACCTTATTGGCCAAGGAAACATTCCGATATTAGGTAATATTTAAAATTCAAAATTTCAAATATCTCTCAAATACCTCAGGTTTCCAATTAAAATTAAGCTATGGGATTTTGAAAGAATGCATTTTAACCTTTTACTTTTGATGCTCTCTAATTTAAAATTATTCACTTTGGGAAATACCAAAATCTTATGAAAGAAAATGGTCTCCGCATCAATTAAGGATTTAATTTACGTAATTTTTTGTGATATTAATCAATTAGGCGTAATTTTATATCTTTCATTAGACTATTTAAATATAGTCATCTCGGAATGAGAAAAAAAACTTGTCTGGGAGGATATCACATAAAAAACAATGTCCCGAAGGTTTCGATTACGCTTGTTAGGCTCGGAGCATTGTAAGGCTATTATTTAAGCACCTGAGTAGTCATAAATGCTTTGAGAAATCATCGTTGTCCCAATACATAATATAATCTTGGAAGACTACTGACACGTCAACTGCTGTAAACACCTATGTAATGGTCGTACTTTCTCCTAATACCCCGTTAAGTGCCAGTTAAGAGGTAAGACTTCACAAATTATCGCCCTGACTTTTCACCTCCGTCAGACGATGCCTCGACTTTCTTTCTCACGGTTAATCTCTAAATCGGACGAGATTGCGAAACTGATAAGGCACATGGATAAGTGGCTCTATTGTAGCAAGAAGATTGCAATAAAAATGTCCTTCCTTTCGTACAATATCCACAGTAAGTGCTACTTGGTCAATTTGACCCCGAAATTGGATCAAACTGATTTGAAATGCTTTTATACAGATTTCAGATATCTTATTTGATCCGCAAATTGCACAACAGGAAAGAAAAATCCTAGGGTTTCAATTTTGTTTCAGTTCATTTTCTTACATACTTATTTTGAACTTCAGTTATGTTCACTCTCTTGATCAATCTCAAAAATGTAGAACAATCTAATTATTTCCAATATTCGTATTATTTGTTATGAACCAATTATGGTTCAATTTTATTTTAGTACATTTTGACGCCCTTTCTAGGTTCAAAATTGAAAAAAAAATCTGTAAGAAAATAGGTAAATTTTCAACCAGAGATCTGGAACAGTTAAATTTTCAGTTAAAAAATGAACAAGCAAAAAATTGAACCAATATTTTTTTTTTTTTAATTTAACTATTTTGTTGATTTTTTTTCTATCTTGAATTTTCATGAGTAGAAACTGTGGAGCGTCATTTATATGCCACATTCAAGTAATGCCCGTCTACTTGCACATTGAAATTTCAAATTGAGCTTCAGAAGAAATTTCCTAAATTTTTTTTTTAACAAAAATCATTCAGTGTCAACGAATACTTAAACTGCGTGAATCTAAATAAGCACTTTTTGAAGGACAAAAGATTTCCAGAGCCATAGAGATCTATAGCTCAATATAGGAAAATTGTTAATTTTTCTTCCACCCTGAAATTGAAAATTTTTTAAAACATTCCTTGTTGGGCCTAGGAAGTTGTGACTCTTCGGAAAGTTAGAAAGTCAATATTTTTGGTTGAAAATTCTATAATTTAGTTGAAAATGTACTTTTGATTTGAAAATTCCTGTTAACGATTTGAAAATTTAACTTTTTTGTATAAAATTCATCTTTTAGACTTAAAAATTACACAACCTGGTTGAATTTTTTATCCTCTCTTCACTAAATAATCTTTTTTAGTTAAAAATTCAACTCTTTTGTTGCAAATTTATCTGTTTCGTTTGAAAATTCATCTCTTTTGGTAGAATTTTCTCCTCTTTGGTTGAAAATATAACTATTTTTGGTTGAAAAGTCTATCATTATGTTTTTGACTGAAATTGCAAAAAATCTCAACCATTTCTTGAAAATTAAACTCTTTTGTTTAAATTTTTTTTTCGAAATTCATCTCTTTTGGTATAAAACTAATCTTTCTTCTCTTAAAATTGAACTGTTTTGTTATTTGTTTGAACTTTTTGGTTAAAAACTAACTTTTTCGTTGAAAATTCATATTTGCGGGTTGAGTTCAACAGTTTTTAATTAAATTTTGTTGTTTTTGTAAAACCAGCTATTACATATACATCATCAGTTTAATTGAAAATTCATTTCCTTTGCTGAAAATTTAACTATTTTGTTGAAAATTCCTTTTTTTTTTTTAGTTGACAATAAATTTTTTTAACTGAAAATGTATCTTTCATTGTTTGAAAATACAATTATTTGATTGAAAAGCGATCTTTTTAATTTTAAAATTATACTATTTTGTTGAAAATGCATTAATTTGATTGAAAGTTGATCTTTTTGGTGGAACCTTAATCTTCTTAGTTGCAAATTGATGTTAGACTGAATAAAAATTCAACTACTTGGTTTAAGGTGGAACTGTTTTCTTGAAAAAACATTTTTTTGAAGATTTATTATTTTAGTTGAAAATTCATAAGTTTACTTGAAATTGTAACTATTTTTTTTAATTTGCTGTTTTGCTGAAAAACTAATTGTTTTAACTGAAAATTGAACTATTGCAGTTGAAGACTGAAAATATTGAAAATTCATCTCTTTGGTTGCTAATTGAACTATTTTCTTGGAAACTCATTTTTTTTAGTTGAAATTCAATTTTCTTATCTGAAAAAGTAACAAGTCCATTGCTGGTATTTTGTTGAAAATTCATCGTTTCCTAAAACCTTTCCTGTTGATCCCAGGAAGAACCACTTTCAGAAAGAAAAAAAAAACGTCCAGAACCATAAAGATTTAGGTCCCAATATAGGAAAATTTAAATTTTCCTCCCATCCTGAAATCAAAAAAGTTTATATACATATTTTTGTATAAAACTGTCTGCAAAAACTGATGAATCCAGTTTGATTGAAAAGTTCCATGAAAAATATTTCTCTTTCCTTATCTCTAATTCATTAATTACTACCACGATTCTATTTTTTAATATTCAATCTGCTAAAAGTTTAGAGATGAAAGAGATTTATGGATTTTGCATATCGCATTTTGTGATAACTGTTAAGCCAATGATTAATATTTCACGGCAAATGAATTGCCTGAATTGAATTGCAAATTGTTTCCAACTTGCGATATCTGCTAAATGGTCTGGCGCTCTTTAAAGCTATTTTTCTGTTTGAAATGTAAAGGAAGTAAGCACAATGGATCGATCCTTATGAATTAATTTGTATGAGTAATTAGCAGTCTTAAAACTTCCCTTTATGTTGTGCAAAAACAAAAGCGAGTTCTCGTAATATGTAATGGAATCAGTCAGATCAACATACATTTGTCTTAAATGATTAATGTACTTCCACATCATTATTCTCAGAATCTTTAGAGCCCAAATTTATGTCGCAAAAAAGTTCAAAAATAGTTCTGTCGTGAAGAAATGTTTTGGGTACATTAAATTTTTGACAAATATAAAATTAACTTTTTTTTCTGCGCAAAATTTGCAGGGTTTTAACAAAATATTTTTAAAAAAATATTTTAAATTCTCAAAATTTCTATTTATTTATCACAGGCTTCACAATCTTTCTCCTTTTTTTTTTGCTTTTCCACTTGAATGTGAATTGAATTAATAGAAACCAACAAGAAAATATTTTTGATTGAAAGTTTATTCTTTTCGGCTGAAAGGTCTACTATTAAATTTCTGGTTAAGAATTCATCTTTTTTGATCAGAAATTGTATTATTTGGCTGAAAATGCAACAATTTGGTTGAAAATGCCTTTTTGGCTTAAAAATTCATTTTGATTGAAATTTTTTTTCTTTTTTGGTGTGAAAATTCATTTCTTTTTGTAGAAAATTATTATTTTTTGATTAAAAATGCAACTGGATGGTTAAAAATTAATTTTTTTCGGTCTAAAATGGACCTTTCAGATAAAAATTCAATTGTTCCGTAAAAAATTTATATTTTCGGCTAGAAAATTCAAGAATTTGGTAGAAAATTCATCCATTTGATCGAAAGCAGGACTTTGTCAACCAAGAAAAATTATTTTGCAACCAAATATTTGAATTTTCAACAAAAAAATTACGAATTGTTAACCAAATAGTTGAACTTCCAACCTAAAAAGATAAATTTTCAATCAAATAGTCAAATTTCTGAACAAAAAAGATTTTATTTCAACCAAAAAGCAAATGTTTCAATTTTTATGCCAAAAGGATAAGGATACGTTTTCTCCAAAAAAATAATAAATTCTCGACAAAAAATATAATAGTTGATATTTCAACTCAGAACATTTTAATTTTAAATCAAAAACAGGGGAATTAAAACAAAAGCGAAAAAATATCAACGAAATAAATGCATTTGTAACCAAATTGTTAAATTTTCAGTTTAAAAAATCAATTTCTACAACAACAAAAAACTAATTTAACTGTTTTGTAGAAAATTGGTATTGTCGGCTCGAAAATGCAACTACTTTGTTAAAAATATATTTTGGTAGTTGAAGAATCGTCATTTTAGTTAAAAGTTCATTTCTTTGGTTGCAACTTTAACTGTTTTGTAGAAAATAAATTTTTTCACTAAAAATTTACCTATAGCATTTTTGGTTTGAAAATGTATCGTTTTTATTTCAAAATTCAACTATTTGGTAAACAGTTCATGTATTTCGTCAAAAATCATCTTTTTGTTAGAAAATTCATCATTTCGGTTCAAAATTTAACTGCTTGGTTATAAATTGATATATTTTGTTGAAAATTCGTCGTTTTTGGTATAAAATAAATTTTTTGGTGAAAAATCAACATATTTTATTGCAAATTCATATTTTGGTATTGAAAATACAACTGATTAGTAGAAAAATGGTCTTTTTGGCATACAAATTTAAAATTTTAGCAGAAAATTCAACTACTTGGTAGAAAATTGAACTGTGTTTCGTAGAAAATTCTTTTTTTTCAAATTGAAAATTCATTATTTAAAATAAGTATTCGACGGCTCCATTTTTTGGTTAGAAATGGATCTTTTTTAGTTGAAAAATTTAACTATTTCGTTGAAAATGTATGTATTTTATTGAAATTTCATCTTGTTTGGTTGTAAATTAATCTTCTTAGTTAGAAATTCAACTATTTTCTTACAAATTTACATAATTAGTTACGAATTCATCTTTTTAGTGAAAAATTAATTTTTTGAGTTCAAAAATTAACCATTTGTTAGAAAATTCAACTGTTTACTTATATTTTTTGTTTGAAAATTGATATTTTCGGGTTGAAAATTCAACAGTTTTGAAGAAAATTCATCTTTTTGGCCTAAGAATTCAGCAGTTTGTTAAAAAATTCAACTATTTGGTTGAAAACAAAAAAAAAACTTTTCTATTCGAAATTCATATTTTTTATCAAAAATTTAACTTTTTAGTAGAAAATTGAACCATTTTGTAGAAATTTCTTTTTTTTTTAAATAATTGTTTTAAATGAGTATTTGACCATTCCATTGTTAGTGGAAAATTGATTTTTGAGTTTAGAAATTCAACGATTTGTTACAAAATTGATGTAATTTGTTGGAAATTTCTGGTTTTTTTTGGTACAATTTAAATCTGCTTGGTTTAAATTCAACTATTTAGTTGAAAATTTCATGTATTTTGTTGAAAATTCATCCTTTTTGGTGCAAAATGAGACTTATTGGTTGAAAATTCAACTATTTGGTTACAAATTTATATAAATACTTGAGAATTCGTCTTTTTGGGTAGAAAATTAATATTTTTGGTTAGAAAGTTATATATATTTTTAAATTCAACTATTTGTCTGAAAATTCAACTGTTTTGTAGAAAGCTCGTCTTTTTGGCTTACAAATTCAACATTTTAGATGAATTGTTTTTTTCTTTATTTACTGAAAAATCTTTGTTGGTTGAAAATTCTTTTTTTTTATTGGAAATTTCATATCCTTTGGTTGAAAATTCAACTGCCTAGTTAAAAGTAGAATTATTTTGTAATTTATAAGAAAAAGTAAGACTTTACCAAACCCCTTTTATCCCAAATCGTCTTACGTTATTTTCTGACGAACCCCAAATAAATTCACGAAAAAAATTTAGTCGACAAAGATTACGCAAGATGAGGTGAGGGATCAAAACTTGCGGACCCTGACAAAGGAGGTTACTTGGTTAAAAATTTTAGAATAAAATGTTATGAATTTTATGCACATCCCCTTACTACTGTTCAAAATTTTAATCTTTTTTTTAACACAATGACTAATCTGTAGTAAAATAAATAGAGTAATAAATTTATCAAAATAAACGTGGGCTTCTCAAAAATCAATATGAAAATGAAAACCAATCAAAATCACTGAAATCTTCATTTGGAAAGGACATACTTTGATTTTGATAAATCGGAAACAACACTGACATTCCTCATTTTCTCACGCTTTTACCACGGTTGTTAAGGAGCAGTCTCTGATACAAAAACGTTGTTCTCCCACAGTCTCCTCACATAGAAAAAAATTTAATGGGTGTTGGTAGAAGAACCGGGCGTCATCATCTCGTCAAGAGTTGAACGTCTTCAGTTTTCATGCTTTCTTTCTGATTACGTATTGCCAATTTTATTATTATTGCAAATGAAACCGACTGGAAATGATTGTTAATTATCAATTCGTGCATTTAATATTATAAAAATGGCTATCGAAATTACCCCAGTGAACAATGGAAGATATTATTACTTGTGAATATCTCATTATCACAGCCTAACCTCTCCTTTGAGGTAGAGTCGCCCCCGTCTCGCTCTCAATGTATAAATTAAAAGGAGAATTAAATTACCGTACAGACCACAAATTTGCAAAATGAGACTTTCAACTTTCAGTCAATTACTGCAGATGATTATGAATTAGAGAAGATGAGGCAGGAAACAATGTATTGTGACCTAACTAAAAATATATAAGACTAGCAATATATATATACACAATTTTCATTGAAAAGAAAAATCTAATAAACAAATATTCAGTTTTTAGTGATTTTTCATTCTTTTGAATTTCTTGAAACGCTTTCAAACTCTTTCAAATCCTACTTATTACTTATAAAAAATTCAAATAAAAATGCAATGTGATAGTTGATATTTCAGCCAAAAAATTATTTTAATTTCAAATAAAACACGGTCTACTTTAACCAAATAGATGAATTCTTAACAAAAAATGGAATATTTGATGTTTCAACCAAAAAATATTTTATTTTTATATAGAAAACAGTCGTATAATTAAATTGCAACCCAAAGAAATGAATCTTTAACCCAAAAATGAATTTTTAGCAAAGCAGTGTAACTGTTAATCAAAAAGATGATTTTTCAATTAAAAATATAATAGCTTATATTTCAAAGAAAAAAGATTTAAATTTTAAATCAAAACCAGTTAAATTAAAACAATAATGAATTTTCAACAAATTAGTTAAATTTTGTAACCAAAGAGATGAATCTTTAACCAAAAAAATGATTTCTTAACAAAGTTGTTTAACTTTAAACTAAGGAGTTGATTTTTCAACCAAAAAACATGGGCTCTCAAATAAAAATATAATAGTTGATATTTCAACCAAGAAATATTTTTATTTTGAATCAAACAAAAACGGCGAATTTTCAACAAAATAATTAAATTTTTGGTAAAAAAGGTGAATTTTTGACTAAAATATTGAGTTTTCAATAAAAGACAGGTGTTTAAAAAAACAGTTGAATTTTCCATTAAAAAAAATTTAATCCAAATAAACGTATTTTCTATCCAAAACAGACAAACTTTCAACAAAATAGTTGAATTATCAACCAAAAAATATTCTTCAGTCAAGAGAGAAACAAAATTCAATCAAATTATTGAACTGTCAAGCCAAAAACACGAATTTCTTAGAAAAAAGCTGAATCTTCGAGCGAAAAGTTCAATTTTCAACAAAAATTTCTTTTTTCGAAGCAAGAAAGATTACTTTTCTAGAAAAGATATAAATTTTCTATCCAAAACAGCTAAATTAAAATTTTCAAACAAAATAGATTTCTAATAAAAATTTTAACAAATTTGTTGAATTTTCATCTAAATAGTAGAATTTTTAACAAAAATAGATGAATTTTCAATCAAAAGGAACAAAAAGAGGAAGTTTCTTGAAAACATGGGAAAAATGATTTCTTTAAAAAAAAGGGGGAAAGGGAGAAATAGGGGAAAGAGTGTGAAGTTTGATAAGTAATAATTAGTATAATATAAATCGTATCGACAGGTACTTCACTTTTCAAGGTGAGCCTGCATGTTTGCGTTATTTCAAGAAAAAAAGGGATAATTAGAAATCAGAGATAACACTTTAACTCATTTAAGATCGATATCTTAAATCAAGGGCGTTAACAGTGATGTAATTCATGTATCGAAAATCATTATAAACAACTCAGTAAGATTTACATGAGCTCTATTTTTCAGTAGCTTATGAAACTTTTAGGGTAATTTTTTTCTACTACTTTTTTCTAACTCGTATAATTTGCAATCTGAAAAATCAGATCTCGAGTTTCACACTCTATTTGACCTGTTTCAAAAATACGTTCATCTTACAACACTTATTGTCTTGTTATGAATAGGAAAGGTGAGTGGAATATTAACCGTTTGATCCGGAACAGATTCAGATTGCATAACTCGATTAATATTCAAGCACGCGTTTCATATCTATAGTATCCTGCGGCTTCTGTGCTGGCGATATATATATATATATATCTATCATTAGTGAACCAAATCTATATTCTTATTCCTTCGCGGGCGGAAAAATTATACAAAGTGGGAAATATTATATATAATTTTCATTTAATTAATATTTGGAAGATGTTATTACTATCAGAAGATGATAACGTCCGAGTTTAAAAAATTTCGATGAACGAGAAAGAATCTGTCTCGACCCGGATTTCAACCAGGAACACCACTATACATGAATGAAGGGTTAACCAATTACGCGACCGAGGCCCCAGCTGATCCTTTCTTGTTCTTCATCAAACAATTTTTATAAATTTCTCGTATAAAACAAATGAAAATTATGCATAATTTGTTCCACTATGTATGAACTTACAGATAATTTTTGCATAACTTCATTTATATCGGTCGAGTGGAAGTTCATATACTTTTTACTGGAATTCGTAGGTGCTGTCATGATTGACTTATTTTTAAAACGAGAAATTATGCAGACAATTTTGAATTTCAGGGTGATAGACAAATATCAATTTTCCTTTTTGAGCTATAACTCTCGATGGCTCTTGATTTTTTTTTCTTTCTAATAATGTTTTCTTCAGATTTACCTACATAGTTTCGAAACCCTCTTCTGGAAGATTTACAACTTCTCAGGACCAACGAAGAATGTTTTAGAACATTTTTGACTTTTACCAAAATACGTGACTTTTCAACAAATGGTTGATCTTGAAAAATGCAATAGTTATATTGTAATATAGAAAAATTAATTTTTGACTAAAAAAGCAAATTTCCAACAAGATAGTTAAAATATTAACCAAAGAGATACATTTTTAACTAAAATGATGAATCTTCAACTGGCACAGTTGTGTTTACAGTTGAAAAATGGATTTTCTGCACACAAAAAAAAGAGAATTTTCAATAAAATGGTTAAATTTCACTAGTTTACAGCCATTTTGCCCACCATATCTCACTATGATTTTCCCATTCATTTTGGCCCACTAAACACGAAAATCACACTCAAAAAATTTGATTATGAAAGCGTTTTCGAGATAATAATGTTCAACGTTTTTTTTTAATTTTCGAAGTTGCTCCGACGTTTTTGAGTATATATTGATTTCTAATGGGCAATTGAATCCTCTACAACTTTTTATTCTTTAGTTTTTAGATCGGCCCATTAGTTCAGATGCTAGCAGCGATTTTAATAATTTGGCTAATATTTGCGATTTCTATTCTTCCCAGGACGATATGTGAATTGCCCACAAAAAATGGAATTGACAAATTCTCAGTAAATAAAAAAATTATTTTGAACAAAAAAAAAAGTTTTCAACAAAACAGTTAAATTTTCAACCCATTAGATGAATTAAAAGAAAAGATGAATCTTTAACTGTAGTGCAAATTTCCTGCCAAACAAATTAATTTTCTACCATAAAAGCGAATTTTCAACAAAATGGTTAAATTTTCAACCAAAGAGGTGAATCATTAACTAAAAAAGACGAATTTTTAACAAAATACATCAATTTCGAACAAAATTAGTCAAATTATCAACTGAAAAAATAAATTTTTAAACCAAATAATTCAATCTTAAAATGAAAAAGGGTATATTTCAAACCAAAAATGGAATTGTAAAATTTTCGTTAAGAAAAGTCTATTTTCACCAAAAAAGAAAACGATTTTCCAACAAAATAGTTTAATTTTTAAACGAAGAGATGAATGTTCAACAAAACGATTGCATTTTCAACTCAAAAAGATAAATTTTCAACCAAATGATTAAATTTTTAAATAAATAAAATACATTTTCAACCAAAAATAAAAATAATAAAATTTTAGTTCAAGAAACATTTATTTTCAATCAAAATGAAGCTGTTAAAATTTCAGCTAAAAAAATTATTTTCAACAACAAAAAATTAATTTTCGACCAAATAATTTAATTTTTTAACCAAATAGAAGAATTTGCAACTAAAATGATGAATCTCTAATTGGAATAGTTATATTTTTAGTTAAAAAATTAATTTTCTATCAATAAAGCGAATTTCCAACTGAAGAATTGAATTTTGAACCATAAAGGATTCTTTAGTCAAGAGATACCAAATTTCCACCCAATTGTTGAATTTTCAACTCGCAAATATAAATTTTCAACAAAAAAAGTAATTTTCAACAAATTGTCGAATTTTCGAAAATATAATACAATTTTCAACCAAATGATAACATTTTTAATATAAATATGAACTTTTAACCAAAGAGATGAATTTTTAAACCAAAAAGACGAATTTTCAATATAAGAGTTTCTTAACCCTTAGAAAGAAGTTTCTGTAAAGAGAAAAAAGATCAACCAAATTGTAGAATTTACGAGATGAAAAGGTGAATTTTCTAAAAAACAGTTAAATCTTAAGCCCGCAAATATAAATTTACAAGAATAAAGCTAATTTGGAACCAAACAGTTACATTTTCAAACAAGAATGGAATTGAAAAATTCAAGTTAAGAAAATTGATATTCAACTCCGGAAATTAATTTTTTCTTCTTTTCATACGTTTCTCTATAGGTTTAGAAAATTTTGATTATCATGGCTGAAGAGAAATTTCTTTATTGGGCTATAAATGTCTATAGCTCTGGAAATTATTTTTTTTCCTTAAGAAGTGTTTCTTCAGATAAAAAAATGTAGGAAATATCTCCGAAAGCTCAGTTTTGAAATTTCAATATGCATGTCATGACTTGGGTGTGGCATATAAGAATTAATAGTTGTTACTCATGAAAATTTATGACAGGCAAGTGAGCTTGAAAATCGGATCATTCTGATGCGTAATTTGCTGATCAACAAAAAAATTCAAAATTTGCATAAAATTGTTGCGTATCATTTTGATATAATTACATGATCAATTTGATTAGCTGGCATTTACTCTGTAAAGAAAACATAACATGTTCATAATAATAATAAAAAGTTAGTAGCCTTGTGAAGGTCTCCACCTTTTTATTATCTAATAACCAGTCAAGAGAAGATATTTTATGAAATAATATGTTATTATTGAGATTGATGGATAAGCATAATTGAGACACATTCTAATCATGTGGGCCAACCAATAACGTATATTCTAAGGTGAAGCGAACTTGTACTTAGGTCTATATAAATGTTTTTTTTTCATCTTTGGCGTGTTTGATTTATTTTGGCAGGACAAGGACAAATCGAATAGAGTTCTGTCAATCACTGTGTGGTATTTATAGAAATATTCATTTACTTGAAAGCACTTATTTAGTTGGAAAGTCTGTAGGAATAATTGTTCTAACCTTTCAACAATGTACTTGAAAGTCTTTTGCCTCAGAAAAGAGAAATTCAAAAATTGATAACGTATAATTATAATCATTCTCTAAAAAATCTCGATGCTCTTCAACCAAAGCAGAGTTAGTAGGATAATAGCAAGTGTTCTCTATTGCAGCAGATACGTATAATTATTTATCTTCGTTTTTCGTTGACTTAGAAGAATTGACTGATTTATATACCCTTTTTTGTTGCAGGCATTACACGGGCATGCCGTTCACGAGGATGGGTTTCAAAACTGTCTTTCTCTTATGTAAGTTAATAACTTTCAAATTTACTTTCGAACACAAATTAATCCCACACCGGAAATCACATTAGGGATGTATTAAAGTTATCTCAAGTTAAAAAATGGACATTGTTCAAAATAATTTATATAATCGACGCGAACTCATAAAAATGCGGTCCAGCGGATGTGGATTACTCTGGATTATAGCGGATTATCCTGGATTACTTCTATACACATAATTACTCTGGACTGCCTGAGATTACTCCTGATTGTATAGGATTACTCTGCATTACATACAACTATGGTGAATTACACCGTCTAAACTAAACGGACGCGAATTTTCAACCAAAAAGGATTACTTTTACACAAAATTGTTGAATTTTCAACAAAATGATTAATATGTTCAGTGGCTGTTGTTAATATTTTTATTAAAATTCGTGGGTTATTCATGTCCAACATAATATTTCTAAGACAAGAAATGTTTTAGAAAATTTGGAATTTCAGGTTGGGAGAAAAATGACAATTTTCCTATATTGAGCTGCAAATTTCTATGCCTCTGAAAATTAATTTTTTACATTCACATCCTATAAAGAGAAGATATTAGATTTTTGTGAAATTTAACCCCCGTCTTTATCGAATGTCCACATCTGGAGACCCCCTGAATCCTGAAAGCAGGATTTTACTAATGTGTCTGTCCGTCTGTAGATTTTTAGTTTGTTAGCACCATAACCTTCGAAAAAATTAACAGATTGGATTGGCCTTTGGTGCACTCTTTTATTGTCTTAAATTGAAGGTCAAGTTTGCTAGCCAGCCATTTTGGATAAAAATTCAAGAAGTGAGCACATTTTGAAAATTTTTAAGAACGCTTTTTTTAAGATATGAAAATTCTATGTGCGGTTATTAGTAGTAATCAAAAAGACAAACAATTTATCATGAAGACTTTATCTGATCAAAAAGAAAAAAATTAGCGGCATTATAGCGTTTTCAAAATTCCAAAAAACAAATGAAAATAAACATTTAAAAAACGCACAATAAAAAAAAATTTATGAGGTGTAAGACGTTTCTTTTTGAACACCCTACAATATTGTCGTAACAACTTTTTGAAAAATCAAAAATTCAAATTTTGATGGCACAAAAAAATAATTAAAAATAACAAATTTCATTTTTCGGTCAAACTATGCAAGATATGAAAAAAAGATGAAAAAACAAAAATTATGCATATAAAAATTATCTACAAATTTCTTACCGATCACTTCTTGATAGGATGCGTAGTTATTGTTTTATTCGTACAAATAGCATTAAAAATAGAAAAATTAAATCTTTGGAAAAACGACGCAAGTTACGTAAAAAGATGAAGAAAAAGAATTGTGCATTAGAAAAAGATCTACAAATTTGTTAGCAATCACTTTTTAATAGGAAGTGTAGTTTTTGTTTTAATCTTAGAAAATAAAAATGAAAAAAATAGAAGAATTACATTTTTGGACGAACGACACAAGCTATGAAAAAAAGGAATATACAAAGGTTTCTCACAGAAGAAGGAACTATAAAAATTTGTAATGCATAATTTTGTTAAAGAAGCGTAGTTTTTGTTTGAATCGTAAAAAATAACATTAAAAATAAACCAATTAAATATATGGAAAAACGACACAAGTTGCAATAACATTTTTAATAAGAAGATTGTTTTCTTTTTGTAAGATGCGAAATTTTTTTAATTATAAAAACAAGACAATGCAAATCCATTTTTTTAATACCAATGTATATGATAAGTTTTAATTATATAAATTTACTGAAATGATACATTTTTCAGGGTAGTTGAGGATAAAATTTAATGCAAAATAAGAAACAAGTATTAAAGATATCCTGATAAATAAAATTTGTACTTTATTTTGAAATACCCGAATTATTTATCCCAGGCTGGAGTACAGAAATAAATATAATATATATTTGATATAATAGTGTTGAACCTAACGTAGAAAAGTTTGCATTTTTGACAAAATCGAGTGCACAAGAATGGCGCGCTCAAACTTCCGACTCCTACTTCTGGAAGATTCCTAGGACCAACAGAAAATGTTTTAGAAGAAGTTAATTTGAAAGGAATTACATGGATTTTCAACAACAACAACAACAATGTTAAAAAAAACAGACAAGTTTTCAATTAAAATGATGAGACATCAACAAACAAAATTTTTTGACAAAGAAGCTCAACTTCTAGCCAAGTAGTTTAGGTTTTAACCAAAAAAGAACATTTTTAAACAAGAAGATTATTTTTCGACGAAAGAAGATGAATTTTCAACGAAGTATTTGAATTTTCAACTAAAAAAGATCAATTTCATGCGGGATTTTTGAATTTACAACTAAAATTGTGAATCCTCCACTGGAATGGTTAAATTTTTTGTTCAAAATTTAATTTTCCACCATAAAACAACGATTTTGTAACAAAATAGATAGATTTTGGACCAATAAAATGAATTTTTACTAATGCGGTTTAACTTTCAACCAAGCAGTTGAATTTTCAAACCAAATAAGATAAATTCTTAGTAAAAAATTTAACAGTTGAATTTTCAACTAAAAACGATCAATTTCTAACCAAAAATGGAATAAGTTAATTTTCATGTAAGAAAATTATAGTGTCATCGGAAATACGTGTGTATACAAAGTTTGAAGTCAATTGGATATGAGGAATTGTGTCAAAATTGAAATGCAATCATCGATGATGTAAAGGTCTGGTTTGTATGAGACCGGCGTGGAATCCATCTGAATAAAAATGTTTTCAATTTTCGTTCGACACACGTCCTTGATTCTGTGCACATAAAAGAAGAGGCTACCAAACTGGACATAATAGATAAATATTTCGTAACAGGTTTATGTCCTGAGTAATCCATTGTACAAAATAAATAACCATTAATTAGTTACACCAAGGACCTGCGACGTCAAGTAGAAACGGTTTTGGGGAAATTATACATGTAAGTACAGAATACTAGGCCACGGTCCAAAATTTAGGGTGCACTTTGGAGCATGACGATCAAGTGCGCGATACACACGATGGTTCGAGTGGCCGTATAGGGACTTAGGTAATTCTGCACTCTCTTTGTCTTGAGCTCGAAATTGGTTGATGCAATCACAGAGCAGTTGGTCAGAGAGCTAAATGAAAAGGAAGATACGCAGTTATTATGTCAGAACAGAAGTTGCAACCTCTACTTTGAAAACTTGGGAATGACGAGTTGGTAATCGCAGATCTTCCTGGCAGACATTTAGAGGGCGGAAACTTCAGCTTTTGTAAGAAGAAATTACGTTCACAAGTTCTCGCATTTTAAGCTCATCAGTTCGACTTACTCGGAGGAATAAGAATCCGAACAAACTTCTGCCATTCATCTTGCTTCCAAAAGAGACTTCCGCAACTACAATTTTCCTTTCTGATTTCTGAAAAGATTTGTGCATCTTTATGGTTAGAGAGCAGATTAAGGGCCGTTCAAAATCCACGTCCCTTTCCTCCCTTTCTTCGTCACAGATTATGATGACAAGCTTGAACTGGCGATTACTGGTCTATTATTTTTGGTTGAACGAGAAAAAAGTCTGCTTCAGCCCGGATTTGAACCCGGAACGCCACTATACATGAGTAAAGCGTTAACAAATTACTCCAGCGAGGATGTGGCAGATAATTTTTTTTGTTTCTCCTATATCACATGGTGACGCGAGTCTGCATCTCTTTACCTTGCAAATCTTTTTTTGAAATGAATACTTCAGTCAACAGAATTTTCACAATTGTTGTTTAAATTCATATTCTGATTCGGTCAGAATTCTTTCGACTGAAGTATGCATTAGAAAAAGTTTTACAGGGTTAAGAAATACAGACCCGCTCACCATGTGATATACGAGAAACAAAAAAATGATCCGCCACAGCCTCAGTAGCATAATTGGTTAACAATCCACTCATATATAGTGGCGTCTCCGGTTCGAATCCGGGATGAGGCCGATTTTTTGCTTGTTCATCCAAAAATTATAGATCAGTAATCGACACTATTTATTATTTAACATAAAAAATTGATTAATACCCTGGTCAACAAAGTGACATCATTGATTAAATTTATATTTTGATTCGGTGACAATTCTTTAGACTGAATTATTCATTAAAAAAAATTTCTTAATGTAAATTGATGCGTAATTGGTTAACGATCGACTCATGTGTAGTGGTGTTCCCGGTTCAAATCCAGGCTGAGGCAGATTTTTTCTCCTTTCTCGAAAAATAATAGACCAGTAATTGAAAATATTTATTTGACATCAAAAACTAAATCTAATGACTTTGGGTTTGAAATAGTCTGCATCTAGTAGTCCCGAAAAGTGGTAGGACTTGGAAAAGGTGACGGGCTAGTCTTCGTTAAAAATAGCAATTTCAGGTGAAACACAACTACCTAACCTAAAGTTGATGAAAAGCGGTAAATATTCTTTGAAATCTAATAATTAATTTCAATTTAATTGTTTAATTTTATTTTATTAAAAATACCAATAGTTTTCGATAAAAAATAGTAACATAACAGAAAATAGTTCAGAATTGTGAATGATCTTGAAAATCTAATAATTTTTGTTTAAAATGACCGATTTTTTGTGAAAAATGTTAATATAACCTGAAACTGCTCAAGAATTGCAAATCTTGTTTGAACTGTAATGATTTATTTTTAAATACCAATTTTTGTGTAAAATGCTAACGTTGCCCAAAAATATTAAAAAATGACGAACCTTTAAAATCTAATGACTTTTGCTTAAACATGCTAATTTCCGGTAAAACAATATTTTGAAAGTTTTAATTTAACCGCGTAAGAGTATTTGAAAAGCACACATGTTTCTCGATGCGCATAAGGGTTTTTGTGAGTTTTCTTCTTGAAAGGGATTATTTGTAGATGGAATTTTCAAAATTTCAAATCTAAGATATAAAACAACTTCAAGTACTAAAATATCAATTAGGTTTTCAAAAACAATAATTGCAAGATTTTTTCAACACATCGTTAATCTACCGTAAATTCTCTATCTACTCTAGGGTAGTCTCCCACACACCACTTTTTTGGATAGGATTTCTGATTTGGTAACTGATCTTTTTCAGAATTTGAAGTCAAGTAACCTGACGGCGTATAAAAAAGTCTGTGTGAATGAGTTTGTGAAAAATGATTTTCTCGACAAACTTTACTTGCGGGGAAAAGTTTCCAGGCAACGATGTTTCACCTGAGAGAAAATTTGTATGTGAAGTTTTAGAAAACTTGTACATGTCGGAAGAAATTATCATCAACACGTCCTTTTTAATAAAAACTATACAAAATAATATTTTTATGAATCAAACTTATGGCTTTAACATATAATTTTCTAACAATATTCGAATTTAGTTGTCTTGTTATTATGTATGTGTACAGTGTACATGTGAGGTATTATTACAGTATTTCGAACACAAGACACTCGTCAGACGGTAGTTACATATCCTCAGGCATTATGTGACGAGCGATTGAGCACGTTCGAGTATGGTAGTCTATTAAATTATAACTGAAACCTATTATATTGTGATCAGCTAATGATTGATTCTAAATATGGAGTTCGAATTCGCATTAAAATTGATGAGCTTCAGATCAAATTACCTATACTTCACTGAGAGTCTGATATTGTAATCAATACTAATATTTAATCTGATCATGAGAGTCAGCCGGGTGAGAGACACATTAAACGAATTATCTTAGATATTAATGGTCCCTCGTAGAGAGCTTTACTCATTAGATGTGATGAGCATAAAGAGTATGAATCATACAATGGGATCATCAGTCAGTTTGCGTATATTTACGTGATTTACAATATATGAACATTTTGTGAAGCTCTTCACCTGGGGTGATTGCTAGCGAGATTCATCAGCGACCTATGTCAGAGCGGTGTTGCGGAACGAAAGTGTTGTTGAAACAAGCTATCCCGAAAGGGAACTGGGCTAATGGTATAATAATATCTGAAATAAGACATTTTCGAGGGGGTAATAACTCCTAAAAATGCGGTCCAGTGAAAGTGGATTATTCCGGATTTCATCAGATCATTCTCTAAACTACATCAAAATATATGGCCAATTACTTCTACCAAACAATGATTTTTAAATAAAATAGTTCCATTTTCATCTAAACAGACGGATTTTAAAATAAAATAAAGAATCTTGAACCAAAAAAATAACTTTCAACAAAATTGTTGAATTTTCTACAAAGTAGACTAATGTTTACAAAAAAGAGAGGAATTTTTGACGAAAAATTTACTAGTTGATATTTCAATCAAAACAGATTTTAATTTTGAATCAAAAAAGGTTGAAGTCAAACAAAATAGACTAATGCTCAATAAATAAGTTAAATCCTAAACCAAACAGGATACTTTTGAACAATCTTCTTTTATTTTCAACAAATTAGTTCAATTTTCAACCAATTATTTTAATTTTCAATCAAATAGAATGAGTTTTTAACCAAGGAGATTAATTTTCTACAAAATAAGAAACATTTTAAACAACATACACGAATTTTAAAGAAAAAAGTTAATTGTCAACCAAAAAATTGCCTTTTTCACAAAATTGTTGAATTTTCCACAAAGTACAACAATTTTGAAGCATATAATAAATTTACAACCAGATGTAATAATTTTAAACCATGAAGATTAATTTAATACCAAAAAAGACGAATTTTCAACAAATTACATGAATTTTCAGCCAAGTAGTTGAATTTTTCACAAAGTAGATTAATTTTGAAGCATATAATAACTTTCAAATCAGAAGTATAAATTTTAAACTGACAAGAATAATATTCTACCAAAAAAAAACACGAATTTTCAACAAAATACATGAATTTTCAACCAATTAGTTGAATTTTCAACTAAAAAAGATAAATTTCCAGTCAAATAGTTGAATGTTGAAACTAAAATGGTAAATCATCTACTAGAATAGTTGAATTTTGAGTTAAAAAATAAATTTAAATCAAGAAAGATCGTTTTTTAAACAAAATAGTTAAAGTTTCAACCAAAGAGAATAATTTTTTACTATCTTGATGCATTTCCAATAAATAAAAGGTTTAACAAAGTAGTTTAACTCTCAAACAAGTAGTTGAATTTTCAACTAAAAAAAGATCAATTTGTGACTGAAAATGGAATCGTTAAATCTACATTTTAAAAATTAGCTTTCAAGAAAAAAACGAGTTTTATAAAAAAAGTTGAATTTCTCACTAAAATAGTTCAATTTTCAATCAAAAATATGAATTTTCAAGCAAGAGATTAATTTTCTACCAAAAACGACAAAAATTCAACAAAATACATGAATTTTCAACTCAGAAAGTGACATTCTTAACCAAATAGTTTTAACATCAACTCGAAATGTAAATTTTAAACAAAAAATGCAATAGTTAATTTTCAGTTTGAAAAATTTGGTTAAAAAAAAAATGCAACGAATAAGACAAATGTTTAACAAAATACGTAAATTTTCAACGAAAAAGGATCAATATTTACCCAAAAATTGAATATTCAAATTTTCAGTCAAAAAATTAATTTTCAGCAATATCGAAACAACAAATTTTTAACAAAATAGTTGAAATCTATTTGAATTACGTATGTGAATTATTCTGAATTAGAACTTAATTACTTGGATTACATAAATTACTCTGAATTACTTTTCTTGTTGAAAATTAAACAATTTTGTTAAAAAGTAATTTTTTTGTTAAGGATTTATCGTTTTAGTTGAAAAATCATCTCTTGGGTTTATAATTTAACTATTTCGTTGAAAAATCTTTGTTCCTTGGTAGAAAATTCAACTATTTCAGTTGAAGATTCGTGATTTCAGTTGAAAATTCATCACTTTGGTTGATAATTCTATTTTTTGTAGAAAATTATTATTTTTCAACTGTTGATTAAACGATTCAATGTTTGGTAGAAGATTGATCTTTTTTAGGTAAAAATTCAACTATCTGGTTGAAAATTTATATTTTTCAGTTGAAAATTCAACTAGTACGTTGAAAATTCATGTCCGCTATTGAAAATGTGTATTTTTATATAGAATATAATTCTTTTCGGCTGATAAATTATGTTTCTATTTGATAATTTATGTATATTCTAACATTTCAGCCTCATATAATAAGTTTCGATAATTTCTGAAAATTCAACTATTTGGTTAAAATTGTATATATTTTGTTGAAAATTGAACAATTTTGATAAAAAGTAATCCTTTTTGGTTGAAAATGCGCGTGAGTCTACAGTTTAGTCGGAGTAATACACCGTAATTTTACGTAATCCAGAGTAATCATATGCAATCAGGGTAACCTTAGATAATCCAGAGTAATTCTGTATATATAGAGATCATCCAGAGTAACCCGATTCAATCTAGAGTAATCAACCTCCGCTGAGCCGCGTTTTAAGGAGTCCTTTCTCTCTCGAAAAGAAGTGACTGTATAGTGACTTTTCCTTAAAACAGTGACTAAAAAATGACTAAAAGTGACTTAAGTGACTGCGTCTGGCAGCCCTGAGTATATCGTAGTATAGCTTGTAACAAGCATTCCCATTAATCTTATATCAGATAAATTTGCATGGGTATTACGTTGGAAGCATCATGATTTCCGATCATATGTAGTCCTTTTAGCCGAAAGCTATGATTTATACCTGAACTTCTGTAAAGAGCGTAAAACTTGAAACCGGGGTTAATACCTCAGGTGACTGCTGCAACAGAGACCATTAGAACCTATTTCTAATGTGTATCAAAATATCAAATCTGAACCAGATCATCTTTAGCGCACTAAAATACAGTTATCCAGTAATATCTATTATCCCACACTGATGTTATAAAAAATTGCCTAAATGCAAGATTCCCTTTGGAAATCTATATTGCAATAAGAATTCGAAACAAGAATGTTTCAGAATGTTTCTAAACAAGTATCAATAATTGGTAGAGAAATAAAAACGACAGGACTCTCTGAACTTTTTTGGGACATGAATTTGACTGTGATAGCAGCTAATTCCTAAAAAAGGCTTGCTGAAACAGAAGGTATTTTGAAATTTTTTTAGCATATTATACCTATTTCAACAGTTTTTTCGGACGCAAGTCTAGTGCTTTTCTCTTAAACAAAGCTTTCGTGAAAGGACTGTTTTTTAACTTTTTTAGAACTTCAGTCCTATTACATGAGCATTTTTTACAATTGGGGTAATTTCCATTACTTTTGTGCTTATATGAATTAAAATTTGTACAAATTTCAAGAAAAAGTAGGTGGAATGCTTTGTGCACAGACCTTATAAAATTAAAGGTCAAAGCATCGACAACTGCAATTTGGTGATCGTAATTCTCTTTTGTTAAAGCTGTCATCACGTATCTCGTGCTTCGCACTTGATTTTCTCAAAAATTTGAAGTTTTCTATATTATTTTCAACACTTTTATATCAAATGTATATTATATTTATTTATGTACCTCGGCCTGTAATAGCTTATTCAGATATTGCAAAGTAAGGTACACATTTTATTTATCATGAATAATTTATTAATTGTTTCTTATTTTGCATTACATTTTATTTCCAGCTACCCTAAAAAATGTATCATTTCAATAAATTTATATTATTAAAATTCACGCATTGGGAATTGAAACATACGTATTTTCATTTTCTTGTTTTCATGATTGAAAAAAAGTACGCATCCTAGAAGAAAAAAAAATTTTTTTGTTAATAAACGTTTTATTGCAACTTGTATCGTTTTTCCATACATTTAATTTGTTTATTTTCGATGTTATGTTTGACAATTTAAATTAAAAATACGCATCCTAGCGTAAATTGGTTTTGAGCAAATTTGTAGATATAATTTAGGCGAAAAATGTTGTTAAATAAAATTTCATTGTAGCTTGTGTCCTTTTTCCAAGAAGGTAATTTTTTTATTTTTAATATATTTTTATAACAAGAGTTTATAACAAATTTGTAGATCTTTTTTGGTTGAACAACTTTTATCTTTGTTATTCAAAAAGCAATGTTTTTATCCTTTTGACTCTTTTTCATATCGTCATTTTCGTTTGTTTTTTGAATTTTGCAAATGCTATAACTCTGGTAATTTGTTTCTATCGAAAAAAGTCATACGAATAAATTATTCATCTTTTTGAATACTTTAAAAAGCTGTACATAGAATTCTCAAATTATAAAAAAGTAGTCTCAACAATTTTGAAAATGCTCTAACTTTTTGAATTTTCATCCAAAATGGCTGACTAACGAACTTGACCTTAATTTAGGGCAGTAAAAGAGTAAAGAAAAGGTCAATCCACTCTGTCACTTCTTGTGAAAGTTATAATTAATTTTGTCGAGTTTGACTTGTAGACAATTAGTGGGATTTTATTTGTGATCCTATTCGGATTCGAGTGGCAATTTTTGTTCAACTTAGATTGTTCTTGAATTTTAACTAAAGAGCGCTTTTAACAAGATGTATCCACAGTAAATATTTTACGTAAATTCATCTCTATCAATCGAATTCAAGAATCTGGTTTCCATCGATATCAATCTGTAGAAGGATCCGAAAGCCCTTCACGGTTTCACGGAGTAACTTGATTGCCATCGTAAATCCTCCACTTTACAGCGCAGTGTAGGTACTTACGGCATGCGATTGATGTTGTCGGAAGCCAAATGCTCGTTAATCTGTCGTTTTGGAGGGTTTTCAAGAGACTGATACGATTCTTCAGCAGCGACCAATTCGGATAACTTTGTTTGTAACAACTTCATCTTGATGAGTTCGCTCTTGTTATAAATCTTTTATGTACTAAGAAACGCATAAAACCTCTTTTCAATTCCGATAGAAGTTCAACCTTAACTTTAAAATGCTTTAAACCCTACAGGGATTTTACTACATCAGTAAAAATATTTTATGCATTAATAAAATTTTATCTACACAATAAACCCCCGGGTATCAAACCGTTGCATATCATTCTGATTATGAGCTTTAGATCAAACTGATCCTTTGCAGATCCAAAATTAATTTTTACACAACTTCATTCATAGATTTCGATCGGCATTCATTATAATTTTTATTTGAAGTCGCAGGCTAGTCGTGACATTTCTAAAATAAGAAATTAATATTGGGCTACAAATCTGTATGCTCCCACCCAAATTAACTAAAATGTCATTCAAGTGGCTTTAATTCTCGTAGTTTTTATGAACATCGATTATCTATATCGTATTGCAAAATGGATATTCAATAAACACCATCAGAATCATGATGACGCCATATTTCATTTGCACGGCAGTATGGTTTTCTAAATTTTTATTTTTTAACTTGAAAAAGGGTTTCTTCTAATTGCGGGGTCAAATTGATCAACTTATATTCACTATGCAGTAATCAGAATATTCAACCTATAGCATACTTCTAAAGTTGGTACATTTTTAAGTTGACAAAAAAACTCTTGCGTTTACGAACCAGCAGCCTAGAGTTTAAGGTCGATCATTTATTAGCATAGTGTTTTGACCGATGATTATGAAGTGATTGTATGTTTTATGTCCTACACCTACGTCCTACATGATACTTGTAACATAAGCAAGAATATAATGTTACACTAGACTAGAACAATAATATCTACAAAGAGCTGCATATAATCCTCTGAAAACTATAATTACGGATACCAGGTGCGGTAGCATTTAAATGCCAAGCGTAAATCAGGAAGCTGTATTCCTGGCATAACATAAGATGACTGGCCTTGGCCCTTCTCTGATTGCCACACGGATGTTTGTGGCACAAGGACCATGTTTAACAAGATGTTCCTTTTATATCAATTCTTATCGCATCACAATCTTCAAAACATTATTCATTCACTATTGAGGATGTATATATAGTACATACCGATCGCGAGATGATGGATCTTCTCCTGGCGTGGGAGCGCCGGAGTACTATACCTCATCATCAGTCTAAAAGTCAAGGATTCGGTTCACCAATCACGAGCGCTGGGTACTTGGTACTTGGTACCAAGATTAGAGGTGCCGTGACCTCTTCTATTATCGATATAGCTGACTGGACAGCCGGATTCATAACTGGTCATCAACCTCTCTTCATCAAAATGCTAAGTTTCTAAATCTATAATTATTTAAGTTAACTACTCAATGGTTCTGAAGTGGTATACACAACAATCCAAAGCATCAGTTTTCCTGAAAATCTCTAATTTACTCAGTGGGGCTGATGAAAAGTTAGGTCACATTGACAGGGGGGTAACAGGGTTTGTGACGTAGTGGGGAGGGATTAACGCAGAATGTGATATCACACTATCATATTTTTTATTCAGAATTTATCTCTTTTGGTTAAGAATTCTATTAATTGGTTGAAGCTTGAACTGTTTTGTTAAAAATTAATTTTTATTCAGTTAAAAAATAATTTTCTTAACTGACAGTTTCACTATAGTCCATTTTTTGGCTGAAAACTAATTGCTGTTAATTTAAAATTCAACTATTAAATTTGTCATTGAAAATTCACCTTTTTTGTTGAATATTCAATTTCTTGGTTGAAAATTTAACTACTTAGTTGAGAGTTGACCTATTTTGTTACACATTAATTTTTTTGCTTGAAGATTTAACTATTTTGTTGAAAATTCGTTCTTTTTTGTTACTTAATTTTTTTTGGCAGAAAATTCAACTATTTAATTATTTGTTGAAAATTGATAGTTTATAGCTGAAAATTCACCTATTTGGTTACAAATTTATTTAATTAGTTGAAGATCTATGTCATTAATTAGAAATTTAACAATTTCGTTTAAAATTAGTTTGTTTGGGTTGTGAAATAAACTTTTTCATCTGCGAATGAAAATGTTGCATTTCTGGTTGAAAATTGATAATTTTTAGTTTAAAATTAAACTATTTGGTTTGAACTCAAAATTTTATTGGAAATTCTATTGTTTTTGTAGATAATTAAACTATACAGTTGACAATTAACTTTTGGGAACACAATTAATATTTTCGGGTTAAAAATTAAACTTTTTTCTAGAAAATTCGTCTTTTTATATGAAAATTCAATTAAGAGAAAATTCATAAATATTTCCAAAAATTGATAATTATTTCCTAAAATATTGGAAAAGAATATGAAAAACTGTAAAGCAAAATTTTGCAAGATTACAAAATTTTATAAAAAATTCGAGTAACTTTAAGTGATATTTAGATGTTTTGAAATGATTCACAAATAATTTAATACTCGTGAAGATTTCGAAAAATTAAAAAATGTAGATTTTGAAAAAATAAGCTCTTTGGGAATTTTGGAAGGTTTCTAGAGAATAAAAAATTTCTCTCTAAATCTCTGAAAAGATTTCAAAAGATTTCAAAAATTGTCAAAGAAGAATGTGAAAGATTTTAGGTCAATTTTTTGAATTTTGCAGAATTTAAAGAAAGTTTTAGGAAGAAACCGAATCATTTCAAAGATGTTTAGAAGTTTCAGAAGTTCAGAAAAGATTCAAAAAGAAATTTTCTTAAGATTCATGGGAGAATTTTAAATAATTTTTTATAGTGAAAAATGAATTTTACGGAAATATTGGAAAAGATGTCAAAAGATTTCAAATAATTTTTTTAAATTTCTAAAAAAGTGTAGAGGATTTTTGAACAAAATATTTCAATTTGGCAAGTTTAACTTTCTTTTAATTCGACTAGTTTCAAGAGCTATTTAGAAGATTTGAAAACTCAGAAACAAATTTTTAACTTGAAAAGATTCAAAAAACTTTTTAACCAAATTTAGATTCTTTAGAAGCTTCTGAAGAACAAAATATTTTTAAATTTCTTTCAAACTTTCTCGAATTCTTCCTAATACACCGGGAATCAAAAAGGAGGTCAAGCTCAAGGAGGTTAGGTTACAGATCACAGTCAGCCTTCTATTTTCCTTTTTCCACTATTTTTACCCTTTTCCTATTTTTCTCTTTTCCCTCTATTTTTCTCAAAATCTGAGATCATTTACAATTCTTCGCAATTTTCAGTTAGGTTAGGAGGTTAGCTCAGCCAAGCGTGACAAATGACATGAGGGCCGCATTATCAGCGCGTTAGTTGCATCAGGTTGCATCATGCGTCCAAATATAACAGAAATGATTCATGCGGCCTTGCTTATTTACGTTCGGAGCGAGAGAATGCTGTATTCGATTTGAAAAAGCAGATTTAGGACCATGCCCGAAACCGCACTTAAATGGGATTTCCAGTGTAATTTGTAAAATCCAGTAAAATGAAAAAATTGGTTAAAAATTCTCTAGATTATTTTTCAACACATCTAAAATCTTTAAAAATCTTTTGTAATTTTCTCAAGAAAATTAAGAAAATAGTATTCATATAACTTTAAAACCAAACTTGTAATCCCTGTTCCTTTGTTCTCAAATCTCAGGATATAATTTCAGCTCGAATTTAGGTGTTTCTTTTCCAATAAATATAAAAGATTGGTCAAGAATGCTCAAGTAACCATTTTTTTTAAAATTTAATCGACTTCTAAGTTAAATGGAAGACGAGTTTATTCTGGGATTTATTTACTTCACGTACGAAGCAGTGGGCGAAACAAATTGCGGCAAGAGACTGGTGTTTTCTTCTCTTTTCTGGCAAAATGTTTGGGTTTGTTTGCGGTGGTATCCAGCGCACGTAAAGGGAGTTTGACGTCGGTATTCGTATTCCTGAGGTACTAAAATTCGCACCACTGTAATCAAGACGAAGAACCAGACTCAAGAAGCTGCACAAAGATAACAGCTAGCAAAACCACGATTCCATTCAGAAGCCGAAGAGGTGTTACCGCTACATGCTTGCTAGTAACTACTGATTGCGAGCTAAACTGCGTGTCTGTAATTAGTTTGCGGTAAAGTGCCGGCGTTACTAGGAAAAAGACCTTCTAATCATTCATTTTAGGGAGCTTTATGTCTTTTCCACTTCGCATTTTCGTCCATTCACGTTTTTGGATCCTCTACATTTTTTACATTCTCATCCTGACGAGAAGGTGTTAGTTTTAGGTAAAATTTGACTTCCTCGGCTTATATCAAATCTCCACGTTTTGAGACCCCCCGAGTCAGGAAAAACGATTTTTACCGAGGTGTCTGTCTGTATCCTGCAGGCACGATAACTTCCGAAAGACTGATTAGATTGGATTGAGCATTGGCACACGTTTTTAAGGCATAAAAATAAAAGACAAGTTTGTTAACCAGCCACTTTTGACCAGTGGTTCTTGTTTTATCCATCGAAAATATTGAGAAAAAAAATCCATTTTCCACCAAAACTACACGAAATATGAAAAAATGCTGAAAAGAAAAACTGCTCACCTAAAAAATATAAACAAGTTGGGTTGTAACCATTTTTTTTGACGAGATACATATTATTTCTCCTAATCGCTAAAAATGTTAATAAAAAAATTCCATTTGGTGGTCAATCTATGCAAGAGACAAAAAAAATAAAAAGACAGAAAATGTATATCCAAAAATGATCGAGACATTTGCTGTTAATCACTTTTTGATAGAAAGCGTGGTTCTTGTTTTGAACGTAAAAAAATAACATTAAAAATATAAAAAATAAATTTTTTGGAAAATGATCCGATGGATGGAACGTAAAGGGCACACTGTGTCAGATGGACCCATCACCAACTTTGAGTGCTTACTGGAACCAGATAATGCATTATCTCGGGCTGTAAAAATTCATGTATCTTGTTTAACTCCTTGAAATTAAAAGCGAATAGTTTTGGAATAGATATAAATGGACTAAAATAGTTCATAAAATTAAAATCGGTAGAGCAAGTTTAAAAATGCCGTTTTTTCACACAAAATTAGATAACTTTTTCAATTTTCATTATTTTCGCACCAAAATTGAACTGCTTACTCTTGAAAGGATGGAATTTCACACAGAAATAAACGTAATAATGTATGCTCTCAAAACGGTAATTATTTGAGCCAAAGGTTGTTTTTTTTTCGAGAAAAAAATTGAAATTACGTTCTGCATTATTTTTTCTAATTCTATGCCCTTTATTTTGGCGTTTGGATGGGAGATATTGTGTAAACAGAATTCCCAAGGTCATCTAGACCCTCAGTGCTGGTTAAGGGTTAAGCGTAAAAAATAACATTGAGAAAAAATTAAAAATTTTGGAAAATCGACACAAGGTACGCAAAAAATGAATAGACAAACGTTGCTCACCAAAACAAGATGAACAAATCTGTTATGAATTAGTTTTTGATAGGACTCGTAGTTTTGATTTTATTCGTAAAAAATGGAATGAAAAATTATTTTTTTGGGAAAAACGACACTAGATACAATAAAATGGTAGTTAACCAAAAAAATTTTCCCTTAATCATATCTACAAATTTGCTTTGAACTATTTAATGATAGGACGCGCACTTTTTAAAAATATGAAAACAAGACAATGAAAAGACGTGTGTTTCAATATCAATACACAATATGAATTGTCATAATAATTGTACATTTATTGAAATTATACATTTTTCAGGGTACATACAGTGAGAAGATTTTTTATTCAGGGACTAGTCACATTAGGGTGACACCGAGGGGTTAAAAAATTAACTAAAAAAGGATGTTCATCCAAAGAAGGTCTACACATTTTTTATAAATAATTTGTTGGTAGGACGCGTAGTTTTTGTTTCAATATTGAAAAATAACATTAAAAATAAACAAGTTAAATACAATAAAACGTTTGATAACAACATAGTTTGCCTAAAATAGATCTAAAATCTTGCTTTTGACCTTTTTATGATAGGACGCGCACTTTTTTAAATTATGAAAACAAGACAATGCAAACACGCCAAATAAGGAACAAGTATTAAAGAAATAATGAAAAATAAAATTTTTACTTTATTTTGCAATATATGAATAAGCACGAGATACGTGTTGAGAATGTGTTCGTTATAAAGCCGAAGCAGCTTTAACAAAAGAAAATTCACTATCACCAAATTACAGTTATCGGTGGATTTACCTTTAATTTTAAAAAGTTTTCATGGAAATGTGCAAAAAAATATTTAGGTTTCAAAATTAGAAAAATTTTGATTATGGAGGGCTAGTCAGCACCAAATAGCCATGAGGACATAACGCATCCTTGTTTAACGGTTTCAAGAAGCTGATACCTGTGTAATTATTGCAGTTGCTTTTACCTCCCTTCCTTTTGTATATTGGTACGATAATCGCTTTTATCCAATCGTCTGGGACTTCTCCCATCTCGATACATAAGTTTATCAATTTGCACAGCCTGTAAGATATGTACTCGCCACCGTATTCAAACATTTCAGCGCTAATACTGTCTACACCAGCAGCCTTACTGTTTTTTAAGTTCCTAATTATATCTCTAGCTTCAGTGACACAGACTTTCTTAATTGGGCTTTGTAATGCATTATGGTCTATTTCGCAGTTCTGTTGCCCTATAGCTTCACCTCCTAATAATTCTTCAAAAGTGTCTTTCAAAGCATCTACTATTCCGTCTGTATCATATATCATTTCACCTTTACTGTTTCTCATACTGACAAACTCTGTATATTTACTTCCCTCCATCTTTTTAAATATTAGTTTCTTACTTCCTTCAAATTCTTTTTGTATTTTCTTCTCTTCTTCTGTTCTGATTTTATCTCTACTCTCCTTGACTAGTCGTTTAACTTTCCTATTTTTGTGTCTGTAATCATTTTTGAGCCTATTCCTCTCCTCATCGCTAAGACCTGTGATGTTCAAC
>JAABKJ010000910.1:0-12154 GCA_011634705.1 Andricus grossulariae
GTCCATTGAACCACCCCAAACGAGTAGAGTAGAACCGGGACGGCAAGCATGTTAGTCGCAGATACCTTGTTCAACGCTGACAGATTGGAAGGCCAAATCTGTCGAAGAAGATGCTTGTATCTGCTTCGGAGAGACTCCTTCACTAATGTTACGACATGAGCTTTGTATACATAGATTATGCGACAATTTCCATTTCTATCAGTTTGTTTGCATGCGACAATTTCCATTTCTATCAGTTCGTTTGCACAAATTGTTAAAAAAATGTTTTCAAATTGATCCAGGAAAGAAATGAGATCGGGAATAGTCCGGGAATATAAAATTGCTAGACTACCAGACACACTGACCAGACATATTACTATAATTTGGAAGAGGTTTGGAAGAGGCTCAACCGAGTAAGTATAATGCTAACCCCGGAAGAGATTTTTATTTCAAGAGGACTTTTATTTAATTCAGAAAGAATCTTTTTGCAGCAAACATTATCCTTTTGCAACCAAATTCACGTAATCTTGCAGAAAAATAATTCCGTTTGTGTAAAAAAGATCTTTATGTAGTTAGAAATAAAACAAGCAAGAGGACAATGCTTTTGTTTTAACACAAATTTTTTTCTGAGTGGATATTATAACAATAATTAGAAATTAATTTGAAAGCATACTTGTAAATATTCCTCTTCGTCTTCTGAAAAACTTTCAACTTTATGTAATTGTAGTTTATTAGATTATAACACTTCACAAAATGAAAATATTTCATTATGTTTTGAAAAGGTAATAAGTAGGCATGAGTAGGATTGAGATCATTTCAATGTCGTGAAATGAGCTATCAATTATAGTCATAATATGAACTTGAAAAGTACAAACAATATTCTGTACAACAATAATGTATCCAATTTTTGAAAATTAATCAATTATTACCAAATATTATTATTAGTGGAATATTTGTTCTATCATTTCTTTTTGAAGTTTATTGTTGATACTTGTAGGACATAAAAGATCAATTTTCAAATATACGATGCTGTAAAGTTTTAGAGAATTTATTTCTGAGATAAGTAAGCTTCTATAAATTCTCATAATTTTGTCGATGAGAAAAACAATGAAAAGCGATAAGAATCAGAAGTTTGTCAACGATGAGAGTTTTATTTCAGTAATTAATATTTTTGTGTGCCTCAAAATATTTTGATGACGAATAAGCTTTTCGAAAATACTATCAATAATGACAACTATCTGCAAACTGAAATTTCGCGATAACTGGCATTGCTCACTTTTGTTGCTAGGGAACAATTTACGAAACCTGATCAAAATTATTCATGAGATCTCGGTCCGGAAAAAATTATTCAAAAAATTTATTAGGCAACGCATACATTTTCCCATAATAGCACAATCCACAATGCTATTACGGGATAGATTTTATGACTACATGGCTCCAGTATCATTTTGTCTGTCTTTGAATCTTAGCAAACACCTTTGGAAAGATATCCCGAACATTTGTGGATATCTTGGACTTCATTATATGAACTGTGAACAAAATTCTTCATTACCGCTTTAAACAGTTTTTAAACTATTTGGAAAAAATGGAGATAGTTTATACTCTTATCTTCACGTTGATAGTCTTCTCAAATTATATTAGGAATATAATACTACAATATATATAATATTACAAAAATTCAAGCTTTCTACAAATACCATTTTTTCTCACGTAATACGCATTATGTCCAAATTGTTTTTTTCCCGTACTCTATTTCAGTTTGTATATGTTTGTACATCTAGTTTGTCTTTTAAACCCTCATAAATATTTAATCAAAATTTGTCAGTTTTCTTACGAACTAAACGTTTGGTATAACAATGCTCGGTTTGACGTCTTCAGTCTTCTGTCTTGTCTCATTGGGCTGAACATCCTGAGTGTCCGCGTTTTAATGTGTCTCGAAAATATCGCAGTTTCTGCTTATATAGCTATATCGGAAAGTGATACATTAAAACTACGCAGAATGTTTAGTTATAGCCAACTTGTTGCTTAAGTATACTGACAGAGTGGTCAACTTGAATATTTATGAAGAAGTTTTTACGTGTTAATTTTTTTCTATATTTGTTAATTTGTGTTCTTTTTTCAAATATAAAAATTTTGCAACTGAAGTAATTGAAATTATTTCAGAAGGCAGGAGTCCTCCTGACATTCAACATGCTTGAGTCATTGTTTATAAACAAAAGACAACCATTGGAAAACCATGGGTGAAGATTCACCCAGTCTTGAACCACGCTCATCCCACGCTTTTACCATGTTGAGCAATGTGAAGCCATGATTCACACATTGCACCTTTTCCACGCCAGATCACAAACTGAAATAAAATATTTATTGAATAAAATGGCACGTTTATTATATTTACATGTAATTTTTCCTGTATTTTTTTCTTTTTCGTCATATTATTATTACTAATTTGAAAAAATCTCTGAAATTCCAGCAGGAACAACTGGAAAAATACAGCTGCTGGACGCATTTGGATTTCGCGCCTGGAAAAATTTCGTTAGACATTTTCCGGAGATCGTAATTTCATCAAACATCAATTTGAACTTGCATGCAAGGAACAATGTAATCGAATTACAATATTTGACTCACAACCAGTTATCTTCGCCTCGATGCGTAAATATTTTTGAATATGCGTCGTATAAAAGTGGCCACATTGATCAAGAACTCAACCACTTTGATAATCCAGTTACATTTGGTTTTGGGGAATCTCGAAAAAATTGCGAACTATCCGCATGTATGAATGTAGGTATTATAAAATGTTTATGGTGCAAGAAAACGTTATGTTTGAAACATTTTTTGCAGATTTTCATTTTTGTACTACGTATAATCTTCGAAAATAATGACCGCAAAAGTTGTAATATCACATTCTTGAAAGTGATTGTTGGCTTATTCAGTTATGAACCTCGTTTTGCATTATAATAAAATAAATTTGATTAAATTAAATAGAGAAGACGTACTATTACACATAATTACTGAATCACGTATAATCAACTGACAGTTATTTCGTTTCAATTATGTGTCTGTTTATAGCTAACATTTAAAATTTTGTTTGGGGGTAACTTTTAGGGGTTTTTTCACCCCTTTGACATATCTAGTGGCAGATGACAACAATACGCAACACGAATTGTTTTCATATCAATTTAAATATTTATTGCAAATAATAATGAGAATAGCATGAAATTTAAAAGTCAAAATAACCAAAGGGTAGTTCACCTTCTTAGAAAGGCAAATTCCGCATTTTTGCCCCTCAATCAGAATATTTAAGTGCGCACCTAAAGTGTCTCGCCATCGGATTTCAAAACAAAACTAAAATCGTTTTTTTGTGTGAATAATTTAATAAGTAGAATAGAGGGGTATTCTACCCATTAAAGATTTTTCCACAAAAATGGTCAAATACGTCAACATCATTTTCTTCTTACCTTTATAACAGTATAGATTTTAGCAGATTTAATAAGTGTCATTTTTTGTAACGAAAATTTCGAAAAAAATTAGAATTCGCTCCCTTAAACATATGGGTAGCATCCCCCAATGAAACATGGACCTCAAAATTAACGTAAATAAAACAAAAATTATAGTATTTGATGGAAAGGATGAGAAAACAATGTGCAGGATTGTCCTGAATGATGAGAGAATAGAACACATTGATAAGTACGTATATCTTTATAGCCTATTCACTATTGACTAAATGGCTTGATGATATTATAATAATTCAAAAAAATTTTGGTAATAATAATGGATTTATAATGTTGGGAAATGAAAATCCATGAAAATTGGTTTTATAAAATAAATTAGAAAAATAAAGAATAATTGAAAAAAATCATCAATTTTAAATACTTTCAACTATTAATTATCAAATTTTAAAGGCTATTATTTAATAATAATGATAATAATAATAAGGATGTTATTATTCAGCAAAAACTGAAATTTGTATGAACAAATTCAGTCACTCTTTTTCACTCTGAAAAAAGCATATAAGTACAAAAAATATTTTCGTGAAACAACAATTATCATTGTTGAAAGCAAACTCATTCACCCCTCACATCAGACTTTTAAGAAGACAACTTTTCTTTTCTGCGGGATCGTTTCTTTTCATCTCAAAAGTAATACCCCGACATAAGAGATGACCATTGAAGAACAATTTTCATTGTCAGAAACAATATGTATGAATAATTTTACTTTCATCTAATTTCTTAAAACAAAATTTTTGTATTTTTGCCGCCCGAACATTCGTCTTTTTGGTTTGCAAATTCATCGATCGTGTTAGAAATTTCATCTTTTCTGGTTAAAAATGTGACTATATATTTTAAAATCCATCTTCTGGGTTGAAAACTGATTTAATTGCTTCAAAGTTGAGCTACTTTGTTCAAAATCAATTTTTTTAGTTTAATATTCATCCCTTTAGTTAGAAATTAATTTTTGACTTAAAATTTAACTATTTCATTTTTGGTTGAAAAGTTATCTTTCTTAGTTGAAAATGCAACATTTTGTTGAAAATTCATATATTCTTTTACCATCCTTTTTTGCAGCTGAAAATTGTATTATAATACTTTGGTTGACAATTAAATAAGTTTTGTGCAAGTTCAACAATTTTATTAAAAAGCCATCCTCTGTGATTGCAAATGCAACTGTTTTCTTAAAGATCAACTTTTTTGTCAAAAATTAATATTTTCCGGTTGAAAATTCAACTGTTTGATAGAAAATTGATCTTTTTGACTTAAAAATTCAACAATTTGTGTGTAACTTGTTGTTCCGGATAAATCATGTCGGTTTTCTCTTTTGTATCGTATGACTGTGCTGCGTGAGTGATATTTTCTCTTTCTTTAGTTCACATAGGTATCTACCTTGCTCTTTCTACCCTGTTATCTACTCTCTTCACCGACGGATTGAGGTGGTCAGGGTCAGTGTTGAACGTTACGAAGTTCGAGTCGGTACCTATTACTCGTCTTCTTTTGAATGGATGGTAGAACTTGTGTAATCTTTTGCTAGAAGGCAGAACTTTGACTGTTTTCCTTCAATAAATTATACGTCTTTGGTGCTCAACAAATAATAATCCTGACTCAGTTACTTTTTTTTACCCACAACTTTAAATCCTGCATGTGCATGTGTATAGTTTTTTTTTTAAGTGCTCTTTCTCAACACTTGTTTTCTTTCTTGACTGAAAAATTCTTCTTTGTTGGAAATTCATCTTTTGGCTCGAAATGTATGTATTTCGTTAAAAGTTTGTCTTTTTGTTTGAGAAAAATTCTTCTAGATTCAAAATTCATCTCTTTGGTTGAAAAATTAACTATTTGGTTAAAAAGTCATTTATTTTGTTGAAAACAGTTTTCCAATCATTTTGCCCGAACCAATTTTATTTCTTCTGGATTTTTCTCCGAGTTGTATTAGGCTTTCTATTTATTATTACTTTCATTTTTATCACTTATATAAGATCTTCTAATTACCAACCACTTATAATAAGCAGTGCGACTTTACCACCCTCTTCTATCCCTCCAAATCGTTATAAGTAATAATTTGCGAATTACTCCTTATTAGCAACTGAAAAATGATATACAATTGCCTATAGGCATCACAAATTGAAATACAAAATTTAGCGAATAAAATGACACGCCTATCATTTTTTACATGTAATTTTTCTCATGTAATTTTTCCTGTGTTTTCTATCTTCTTTGTCATATTATTATTACTCATTAAAAACTTTGATAAGTGTTATCACATAAATCCATTATACAGATAAGTATAGTCATTAAAACCTGGGCAGAGATATACAGGTATACAATAAAGTGGAACAAAACATCTAGAGCGTGAACGATAATATTTATGAAAAAGGTTTATCTTTTATATTTTCATGATGCGCCATCTGCGATCTACCGAAGATGTTTCAGGAAGTGGACGAACGACCCCACACAGTTCCCAAGAAGTGTTTGAAACACTTTTCAAAGTGTTGTGTAACCGTGAGATTGGACCTCAATACCCTAAGTTTGCCAATGGTGCAATGGAATTTCATTTTTCATTATACCCGGACTTAAATCCGTTGGATATTTTTTGCGGTGTCATATTAAGAATATGTGCTACAAAGGCACTCCAAAAACGACAGATGAACTGAAGCAAAATAATCCGAACAGCTATTCGAATCATCGACATCGATATGTTACATCGGATATTCTCATGCTTCAACAGAAGAATCGAGCACTCTGCCCAAAGTAATGGGACATCCTTCGGGAACATATTGCATAAAAAATTTCATGATTTATGAACAAAACTATGCACCAGATGTTCAACATACTTTTGCATTATTCAAGTTATTCTCATTCACGCATTGACATATATATTATTGGTCACACGGTATATGAAGCATTATTGTTAAATAAATAATCATTTTTATTTCTAGGCTTGATTTCTGGGAGGTATAGTGAGATAGTGGATAGTAGCCATCCATTCAACACGTGAACATTTAAGAGAGGGGAATAAGAGATAAAAAGGGAAAGTTAACCAATTAAAATTGGCTACGTGGAAAATGGAGAGTCCGCCTTCACATATATATGAAAACATCTTGTAATAGATTTCTTTTCTCCCTAAATCAGTATCATCGACTGTGATTTACTGTCATCTTCTCTAATAAACAATGTGGATCACCGCCGGTACTCTATTCCTCGTTTTAGCGGCTTTTCTTAATTCTATTGGTAAATATATAACAATATAATGGCATATTCATCACTGAGGAAATTAATGTATACATGTTTTTTTTTATTCTAAAACAAAAATATTTTTCGCACTCGCTCCAGCCATTTTTAAGAGGTTCGGGTCAGTACCAAGGCCAAAACAAACTTTTCTTTTTTTAATTTTTTGAAAACAGGTTACATTACTTATTGACAAATGTTTCACTGTTCGGAAAACAATCATTACAAGAAGTTACGGTCATTTTTCAAGGTAAAAATATCGATAAACAAGCAAGTAATAGTTAATCTGCCAAAGGTTAAAAAAAAGGTGTCTTGCTGTGCGCAACGTAACTCATGACTGGATCATCTGAAACAAAAAATACAACAATATTAGTTGAAGCACGATATTCCCTTGTACTTGAACGAAAAATTGAGGCAAAATTTCTATTTACAAGAAAATGGCGGATGTGTTAACACAAAATTTTTATTTTCCTTGAAAACCAAATAGTTGAATTTATACCCATTGAAATAATAAATTCTTTAACAAAGTAGTTGAACTTTAAAAGAGTAGCTGAATTTTCATACAAAAAAGATGAATCCTCTACAATTTCAATCGAAATTAAAAACAGCCTTACTTAATAAAAAAGGATAATTTGCAACAAATTATTTGAATTTTAAACTAAAAAATATTTTTCATTCTGTTGAAAATTAACTTTTTTATGACACATGCATGATTTCAGCTCTTTTCGACGCCTATGAAGCGGGACTAAAATTTTACTTTTCACTCCCTAGGGACTAAAAAGTACTTTTTACTCCCCAGGGACTACAAAGTGACGTCAGAGGTGAACAATTAAAATTATACGTCTATGAGCTCGCATTTTACTATTACCAGCCCACTCACCGTAAAAACTGTGAGGAAATCTTGATTTCAGATAATCGAATTTTGCGGTTATTTATGGAAATTTTTCATATATAACTGATCAAATTACCGAAAATTACCGAAAATTTTCATCGAATTGGCGGAAATTAAAAAAAAAAAGAATTTTTTTTATTTATGGTAAGTTACCATATTGTCTTGTAAAATTACCATGGGATGACCGAAAATTTCCATAAATTTCCGGAAATTTTTAGAAATTAATTTTGGGTTATTCATCGTGATTTACCATATTTACCGGTAAAATTACCGTAAATGACCGAAAATGTTCAAGAATGAATATGGGGTAATTTATGATAATTTTCCATATATACTGGCAAAATTTCCATGAACGACCAAAAATTTGCATAAATTTCCAGAAATTTATAAAAATGAATTGTGAATAAATTACGGTAATTTACCTTATTTACCGGTAAAATTACCATAAATAACCGAAAATTTGCATAAATTTACAGAAATCTGAAAAAATGAATTCTGGGTAATTTATGGTAATTTACCATATTCTCTGGTAAAATTACCATGAATCACCACAATTGACCGTAAATTTGCATAAATTTCTAGACATTTTTAAAAATGAATTTTGGATAAATTATTGTAATTTACCATATTTGCCGGTAAAATTACCATAAATGAACTAAAATTTGCATAAATTTTCAGAAATTAAAAAAAGTTCGTTCTGGATAATTTATGGTGATTTACCATATTTGCTGGTCAAATTATCATAAATTACCATGAATGACCGTAAATTTGCATAAATTTATGGAAATGTTTAAAATGAATATTGTGTAATTCATGGTATGTTACCATATTGACTGGTGAAATTACCATAAATGACCGAAAATTCATAGACATTTCTGAATTGAGTTTTGGGAAATTTATGGTAAGTTACCGTAAATCACCTCTAAAGATACAGTAAATTATCAAAAATTCCCGGCAATTTTTTGAATAAATTTTTGATAATTTTGGAATAAGTTATCATAAATTTCATGCTTCTTCATTCAAAATATAATATGGTATAACCATTTCCTTGGTTGGACAATTTTCTGTTTTGTGAAAAATTTGTTTTCGTTCTGGTTGGATACAATTTTTTGGATAAGAATCTTAATAAACCATTTTCATTCGAAACAATTGATCCTTTTTAGTTGAAAATTCAAATAGTTGGTTGAAAATGTATGCATTTTGTTTTAAAAATTTTTTCTAGTTTAAAAATATATCTCTTTTGTAAAAACTTTCGTATTAAAAATTCCTAAACCTTTTTTGTCTTTTCACAGAAATGTCACCAGGTACGCCACGCAAAACAAGGGACTTTCTGGCCAATTTTGGGACGAGTAACGAACACACGAATCATCAAGGTAGCCCTAGTAAAAATAAATTCATAAGATATTTCTGTAAAATAAGACAAATCATAACTATTCGAGCAGGTTCCTACTATGATCACTCTCTTACAGATTGGACCCAAACAAATTCATTTAAAAAATTCAGTACACAGAAAAATGTTATAGACCAATCAATATTGCAATTAATTATCCAAAAATATTATAGAAATTAATGCAGAAAGAAGACAAACTACAAAGGAACGTTTTTTAGGCTACTCATAATTCTGCACAAATAAGCTTTAAGCAGCAAACATCTGCAGACTTCCTTGATAACCTTAAAGTTGCTTGAAATTTGAATAAAATTTTGAAAACCCTTTGAAATCTGTTGAATATAAACTCAAATAAATATGATCATCAAAGTTTTTCAAAACATCCTGTTCAGATCCCTAGAATCTTCGAAATCTTCAAACCTTTTCATTGTGAAGTTGCCGACTTCCGACATTCTCATCAATATGCCTAAATCCACATCTCTAGAAGATTTTCCATAATATCTAATGGAAATTATTTTATGTGAAGAAATTCTGTTAGAATGCCAAAGCCTTTTGACAATTTTGTCTGGTAATAAGCATATCAAATTATGCGAAGACGTTTTCTGTGGAAACACAAAGTTCCATCTCTAAATCAAGGAGATTGTAGGTACACAGACGCTTTTAATATCTACTGATATTGACGTTGAATATCAGTTCAAGCGTAAAGGAATGTTTTAGATTTGAATATTAATTTAGAACGAACGTCAATTAGGTTCTGAATCAACTTTAATTCACTGATTGACTTTGTATGTTATGTTTTAAAAAACTTGAGGCATGCTAACCGATTTTTGAATTTGATCCCCATAAGTTTGTTTTATGGGCTCCAAAAAAAAAACCCGACAAAATTTAAAATTGTGTTTTGCTCGTTTTTAGGGCTAATTTTATTTTATTATTTTATTTCCATCAATCAAAATTGTTTCTAATATATATAGTATTACTTTACACTGATAATTAGTTGTCTGAACAAATTGTTTTGATAATGAGGCAAGAATCAATTTACGTTAACAGGAATAAATCTTTGAAACAATTTATAATTATTTTAAATAATATTCTATTTGAATAATGCTGGAAAGTTTCTATTGTTACTAAAAATTTCAACATCTTATCCACTTTTCAAATATTAAGGTGATAACAAATGCAAGTTGACAAACATAATACAGAGAAAACAAAAACCTTTCTTAGTCATTCGTTGATATAAGAAATTACTTACCTGTGAACCTTTAGTACCTTCACTTGTTACCAGTGTCGCCAGCTTTTTTAGAGTATCAAATAAAAAACGGCATTATAATAATATTTCCATTATCCCTGCCGATTTTGTGATCCATGAGACGTTGGGAAGGGATGTGGGTGTAACTTCGACTACTTTTGTGACAAGTCCCATAGTTGCCTTTCCGCCCTCACCAGACCTTGTAAAAGGGTAGAGGTCTCACAACATTATTTTTATGACCAGTGGCAGCGATGCTTTCCCGCCCCCTTAGAGACGTTAAAATAGGGTGCGGTTTGACCAACATTATTTCTATGACCAGTGAAAAAGTTGCCTTTCAGCCTCACACAAGATATTATCAACGTGCCCAGTGACAAAGGTGTCTCCTCGTCCCCACGAGGCGTAAAAAGAATTCGAAAAAAGACTGTTCCAGAATCCTTCCCAAATAATTTTCCCTGAATATTGCTGGTTCAGCTTTAGTAAGTTTCTTGGGAGAATATTCCCTCAAAGTCTTCAGTTTTGCCTTACAATTTTTTCACAAGAACTTGATGATATACCAGCGCACTTAATAAAATTTAAACCTCTTCCTTCTTGCAGAGTTAGGTTCACAGTTTGAGTGTCTACCTAATAGCGAAGCTATTCCCGCTGTTCCTCGTCGTGAACCTTCTAATTTTCTTGACAGAAGTTCTCCTGTGACATCGCATTCTTCTGCCCAGCCTCTTCTTCGTGCAAGGTCCAGGTCACCACCAGCCAATATCAGGAGCATAGTTCCGCCTAACATGCTTGTTTCTTTTGACGGAATTGGATATGAACTTGACCAACTTCAATTTATTCGGCTTACTCCCCATAAGAATCCGCACCGGATATTTGAACTTCGAAGATACACGTTTCCTGCGAATAAACCGCTTCAATTACTTACAGGACCGAAAGTCTATCTACCCATGCCAATACAAGAACAAATTGTGTTATCAACATCCGATGGTGAGGTTTTCGCAATATTGGAGACTAGTAGAGCTTTTGCTGGAATCTATACATATAATCGTCTCATGCAATGTAGAGTACGTGCAAAAATCAACATAGAAAGCGGCGTTATTACCGCATTGACCCCAGATGAAGTTAAGGAAATTCCAGTAGGCCCACGGCGTCCAATCATATTGAGTTTTAACGTAGAGCGTGTGAACCTCAATCGTCAAAAACATCAATTCAATTACAAGTAATAATTAGGCCAATGTATTATGATTCTCAAGGTTTCAACCTTTGTTCTTCCTTAACATTTTTGCACAGACATTTCAAAATTTAAAGTTCAATCATTAGACATTTTCATTGAGTGTCTCGCGCTTTGCTCTCGATTAAGGTATCTCTTAAACGAAAAATTCATTCTGTCTTGTGTTACTTTTCCATCGATTGAAATTTTTAATTTTTAATGTTATATTTCGCAATGAAAACAAAATTTACGTGTGTCATCGAGAAATAATAAATAAAAAATTTCGTAGCTCCTTTTTGGCTGAACAATTTTGGTTGGCTCATTTTTTTCTAACTTGCATAGTTAACCAGACAGCGAGATTCACGATTTTCAATAATTCCTTTCAGAAGATATCGTGTTCATAGGTGAGAACAAAAGACAGACACCTAATGTTTACGGTTTATTTCACTGTACGATACCTAGGCAAAATTATTCATGTGATCTAGGTCCAAAAAAATTATTCAACAAATTTATTAGAAAACACATACATTTTCGCATAATAGTACAATCCACAGTATTATTACGGGATAGATTTTGTGACTATGTGGGACTATATGGCTTCAGTATAATGTTGTCTGTCTTTGAATCTTAGCAAACACCTTTGGAAAGATATCCAAAACATTTGTGGTCATTTTTAGCAAACCGCTATTCGCAAAACTCACTTTCTTTCCAAACCAGCATTGTTTGAGGTAACCAA
>JAABKJ010000910.1:21100-32272 GCA_011634705.1 Andricus grossulariae
TGTTATTGAATTATAAAGATACATAATTTTTCATCACAGTTGAGACAATATCAAAACATTTTGATGACAAAAACGGTTTATGAATTTCCTGAAATGCCTAAAGCTTACATTTGCTCATATAATTTTTTAATGCATCAATAAATATTGCTATGTCAAGTTATGTCAAAAATGAAGTTCAAAAACTTTCATTGTTGAAACAAATAAATTAGCTAATCCAGCGAAAAAAATGTTCTTGAATCTATACTGAGATTGTTTCAAAACTCCCATCAAAGAAGATATTTAACTTAATGTGGTAGGTCTTTTATAGTTTCTGATCACGGTTACTTTAACAGCGCTTTATGAACCGCGAATGTAGATTTTATTTTATTTCTTGGTCTCATGACTCTTGACCGTAAGGAAGGAAAATCTGTAAACTGTGACATACACTAAGCTCTAGATATCAGTAACGTGGGTTTATGGCGTTCCCAGAATTTCAGTGCTCGGCATTTTGGTGAATGTTTACTTTTTGAATTTCCTGGATTTGCATTGAAGGCCACTGCAAGCCATGCCTGAAACCGCACTTAAATCCAGAGTTCAGTGTATTTTCAAATAAAATTGAAAATATTACTTCACGCACATGTTTGGGAATTGATGAATAGGAGTAGAAAGAAAAATCTGATTACACCGCGTATCGTATATAATATCATCAATGTTTTTCGTTGATTGCTTAAGTTCGTTTGATGTCAATTATATGAGAGCTAACATTTTTTCTCTTAAATGGGTTGAAAGCTGTAAGAATTCCTTCTAAAAAAAGCCCGGATGAAAGTATATTGTCAATTATTTAAGAAGATATTTTTAGATAGGGGAGAGTGGGGCTAACCCGACAGTGGGGCTAAACCGACACTTTCTTTTCGAACGAAAAATATAAACCATGTGAACTTGGTTTCTTCAATAAAAGTGAGCCCTGATTCCGTATCCTGATCGACAGAATTTCGTGGCATCCTGCATGACATAGCACATTTTACGACATGAAAAGTGTTTTTTGAGGTCAAAAGTTTTTTCAGACGTTCGTGGAAAATTGTGTTTTTTTCTTTTGTATACCATCGACCACTATAATCAAGTTACATTCATCATACGTAAAAAAAGGTGCTGAAAATGAACTGTTGTTAGATTTTGCTTTTTCGCTGATTTTCGGTGTATTTCAGATATCAATATACAAAAATGACGCGTGGGGCTACGTCGACACTGTGTACGTCATCGCGCTTACAGGATACAGACAGATATACAGACATGCATACCTAAATACATAAACAAACAGATGGATAGAGAAGGTGTGAAAATAGTTTTTACTGGCTCAGGGGGTCTCAAAACGTGAAGATTTGACAAAATCTGACGAAGTCCAATTTCACATAAACCTAATACCTTCTCATTATGTAATGAGAATGTAAGAAAATTTTGGACGTCATTACTTATGTTGGTTTGAGAATTCAGTTTGCTACAATAATAAATATTTTAAAAAATGTGTCCTCTTCTTTCTTCAAACATTATAGTCAAATGTCGACTTAGTTCCAGTAGGGTGATGTCTTAGCCCCACATTTTTTCGCTCGACAGACATTCCATCGCTTCACTTTTTTATAATAATTGATAAACAAATTATCGCACTTTAAAATCAAAATCAACATTTTGCAGCCAACTGAATTCTCGATCCAGCAATACCTAATAGGTTTTCAAAAAAATGTTGTTTTCAATTAAATAACTACTTAAACAAGAAAGTTTCAAGTTAGCCACACTCTCCTCTGCGGCAAATTTCAATGTATTCTAAAACCTGATATAATAAATATTTTACAAAGTTGATACAAAAAAGTGGGGAAAATTCGAAGGAATCTTATTTTTAGAAAAATAATAATGATCCAAAACATATATTTTATATTATATATTTAGTAAAAAAATGTACTCTCATTTATTTAACATCAAAATAACTTGAGCAATTATCGATATACATACAGCTGGTGTTAGTGCTGAGGTTAGTGCTGCGTAAATATAATCTGTTAAAGCAGAGGATAAAGTTAGTGAAATTGTTTTCTTCTTGAATTCATGGGACAGTAAAGGTGCGTGGGTTAGCGTTTGCAGATGATAAGGTTCTTACGACGGAATCAATCAAAGGCTTGTAGAGAATGTTGACCAAAACAAATTTTAGCATGAAGAACATGGGCCTTGAAATAAATATGAACGAAACAAAAATTATATCGATTGGAGGAAAGAGGGAGAAAACAGTATGCAACGTTGCCTTAGAAGGTAAGAGGCTAGAGCAATTTGATAAGTACATGTGAGTTGGGAGTTTATTTATCACTGACGGAAAGTTTGATGGGTACACTAAGAAAAATGGATTAAACACGGTAATAAAAAATATGTTACCAGATATAATCTTGGACTATTACCTATGGGATAGCGATCCAGATTATTAGACCTACAATCTATAGATAATAAGAACAAGATATTACAGGATAATAGCTTGGGTTATAAAACTTCATGATCTGAGATAATAAAATCTATAGTTCAAGATTTTCAAATTCAATATCCGTATTAGAATCCTGGTCCATTTGATAACATCAAATATGTGTGATAATTTGTGCAAAAATATTTTTCAATCTATACAACATTTTAACAGAGAAGTTCGGGAGTAGAACTGGAAACAAATTTCAATTTTTCAACACACAATAAGCAGGAAAGTGGCTATTATAAGACTACAAAAATAAAAGTAAAGTAGGCTATGTTTCTGTACTTGTACAAATGGCAGTGATGTGTAATGAAAAGAAATATAAACTCTCCCATTTTCTAAATCTAAATCACGTGTGATTTAGCACTAATAACCGTTTTATAACTTAATTATCACTTGTTTCAATGCAAGCAGATACATATGACACGCGTCACGATGCGACGTACCATCTGAGACCACATAGACTCCTGGATATTTAAAAATCTGAGATGTTACAATTTAATCAGAAATACTATTGGCAGAATGTTCGTTCTGTTCTTGTATGGCAGCAGTTTCAAACTCAGCTTTCAAAAAACCAGCCTTCGATAGCAATTAGCAATTGCTTTATTAGTGACGTCAGCCCAAGCTCTGTTCAAGCCGAAAATGGAATCCAACAAATTCAAATCAGGCACTCCAATTTCCTCATCCGAACCCTTGAGCAATCTTTCTATAATTCTCTTTCAGTAATTAACTTCAAGGTTCTTGATGATTCCTTGATCCATTGGTTGAAATTTAGCAGTCAAATTCGGCCTTTAGCGCTTGAATCAAGACTTTCGGATGAGCTGTGCATTTATCCACGAATAGAAGAACTTTCCGATTTTCTCTTTGAAACTTGCGATCAATTTTATGAAGCCAGTCTTCTTTCCACCATGACAAGTATCTTTTTCAAATGTCAAAGTTTTATCTGGTAAACATTTTTAAAAAAGTCCCGTTTCATCTTCATTGAAAATATCTTCTATTGCATACATTTCTATTAAACCAGGCAAAATGTCAGTGAGGGATTTTTCACAGTCTTCTTCCGAAACAGAAGCACCATCGCCATATAATGTCCTGAACACAAGTCTATTCCGTTTTTGATCTTTTCTAGCCACTCAGAGCTAGCTTTGAAATCCTTGTATCCTAAGTAAGCTGCAAAAAATTCAGCTTTCTCTTGCACTATAGGACCAGATAAAGGAATATTCTGGTTTGGAGCGAATTTAATCTATTCCACCATCGATGTTTCCAACAGTGGAAAGCGAGATATCTCAATGCGCTTTCAATCCGGTTGAAAACATGAATTATCATCAGCAGCCAAAATCTTCTCCTGGTTCTTCATAATAGAAGACAGAGAGTTAGCAGGTATTCCGGAATCAACAGCAATGTCCTTCGTCCTTTTAACTCCTTTCTCGACACATTGAATGAGTTTCACTCTCTCACTCTCAAAGATATTTTTTTATACTTTTTCTCAATATTCTGGGAAGTGTTGAGGTCTGAGTCCTATTTAACACAGAATTACACGATTACACAGCCTTCATTTATATTAGCAGCCCCACCCTTCTCACACGCGCCAACCCCTACTGCTCAAAACGGCCCAATCACATGCATCCGCCTAGGTTATAAATATATGAGTTGTTCAATGTATGTTAGTTACTCACTACCGTACTTGGAATTATAAAAGTTTTTATCACGGCGCGGCTTATTATATACATTGAATTATCGAACTTTGAATTATCGAGAAATATTAACATGGAAAACACTGAGTTGGCAGGCAATTTTTGGGCAATATATGCGCCAAAACGTTAATGTACAAAGTCAGTAGTTAGAGGATTTTCAAAAAATATGACATAAAAAAAGCACTGTTTGACAAGAGTGAAAGAAATTTGTTGAGATGGCTTGAGTATGTTGACAGAATGAAAGAAAAGCAACTGGCGAAACAAGTAATATATATTTAGGTGAAGTAAATGGTAGCATACCCAGAGGCAGAGCGAGGAAATGATGGTGGGAATGTGTGGATGTGACAAGTGAGGTGACAAGGTATGAAATGTCATAGAAACACAAGAGCTTGCATGAGAAAATGTATAGACGCAAAGGAAGCTAAACTTGTATATCAGGAATGCGTGGAGAGCTTTAGTCAGTGGATTTCATTAGAGTAAAGAGCATGGATCCTACTATGTGATTATCTGTAATGATGCTAATTTTTGTGTGATCTATGACACAGGATGACTTTGTGAAGTTCTTCGGTTGAGGTGATTACTAGAAATAATAAGCAGCGACCTGGGTCGGAGCGGTATGGCAGAACAAACGTGTTATTCAGAGAAAAAACACGAGAATCCTAGATTGAGTTACAAATATATGCGCCCCTTATACCTCCTTCTACACTTCTTTTTCTCACTTTTTTCATATGCACTCCTTGATCTCAGGCAGTATAACGAGGTTAAGCCAAATAAGTATAACGTTAACGACAGAAGAGGTGTTCATTTCAAGAGAATTTTCATTTATCTCAAACAACAAAACATGCAAGACGACGATACTTTTGCTTCAATACAACTTCTGAGTGGATATAATAACAATAATTATACATTAATTTGAAAGCATTCTTATGAATATTCTTCTTCGTCTTCTTAAGAATCTTCAACCTTATGTAATTGCAGTTTATTACATTATAACACTTTAGAAAATAAAAATATTTCATACATAAATATTTCACTAGGAGTGAACAGAATTCAGATCATTGCATAGTCGTAAACTGAGATCATAATTATAATCATGATTTCAACTTGAAGCGCACACAGAATATTCTCTACGAAGAAGCATCCAATTTTTTTAAATTAATAAATTAATGTCAAACATTATTATTTGTGGAATCGATTTTTCTATTTTTGTTATTGAAATTCTTTGTTAATAATTTTAGAACATGAGAAATTATTTTTCAAACATAAGATGCTGTAAAGTTTTAAAGAATTCATTTCTGAAGTAAATAATCTTTAAAATCTTCTAAGTGTAGAGATAAGAATGAAAATCAAATGCGATAAGAATCAGAAGTTCGATAAAAGATAAACGTTTTATTTATTTGGTGTTATATAACGTTTCATTTCAGTAATCAATATTTTTGTATGTTTTGAAATATTTTGATGGCGAATAACCATTTTAAAAGTACTGTCGATAACAACTACCTTAAAACTGAAACTTTGCAGAAAATGGCATTGCTCTCTTTCGTTGTCGAGGAGCAATTTCTTTGAAAACAAATAAAATTTTTTTCAACAAATGTATTCAAAAACAAATACATGTTTCCATAACAGCACAATCCGCGATGCTTTTACAGAATAGATTCTATATCTGCATGGCTCCAACATCATTTTTCCTGTCTTTGAAACTTCGCAGACGGTAACCACATTTCTTAGAGCAATTTCTGAAATATAAATATAAATATCTCAGAAGAACAAGTTGGAAGCCTCTAATTCTTGAGACGAAAATCAAGATAATTGAAGAAAAGAGTTTAAGAAAATATATCTAATGTTTTTTGAAAGTATTATATTTAAAATAATAGTTTGATGATAAAAAAATAGATTTTAAAACAATTAAAAAAACGTTAATATCCAAAAATTAGAATGAACGTTAGACATCATTTCATTCGCTTACTTTCTTGGAAGTACATTTTAGGTGATACATCCTAATATACTGGAGATACTAGGAGAGACACTATACCTACGGACTTGTTAAAAATATTTTGTGTACAAGAAAGAAAGAAGTTCTAACAAATTATTGAACTAAAGATTTCAGTGTTTAAACGAATTATCCATATAATCTGCGTTTATATGATAAAACATATACTTGAATGTATTTCTTCAAGTGACTAGTGCTTCTTGTTACTGAAATCACAAGGAAGATTTTTCGTTTGCTTTTTATCGTTGTTTGTTTTCTTCATACCGCTTTTTAATAAGGAATTATATATTCTTCACAAAATTTTTAATGTGTTTGAACGCATTTAGTAATAAAGTTTAGAATTTTTCAAAAATAGTCCTCATTATTTCTTTGCAGGTATTGGTTATATATTTTTGTTCAAGAAGATAGTGATTCATACACTATCTTCTTTTGCACAATATGTCATATCTTAGAAACAAATAAATATTTATTTTCGTTGAAAAAAATTATTTCTTATGAATAAATGTTTATTTCACTTCGAAATGTCCTGATTTAAATCAAAATATCATATATTTGGTTAGAAAAAATTTCACTCAGTCTGAGTTATATTTATTTGTATGTTATAATTATGTTCTTTAAATTGCAACAAACTTATTAACATTATGGAACTCACCTATCATATCAAATACTTATTTATCACAGTCAATAACATATCTCTTCCGCTCAACGAACATTTAACAGTGACTAGAAATATTTCCATCTCTTGAACATTGTGTTCCTCAGATCCAAACAAAACAATTCTTCAAACCGCTATACATTTTGTGTACGACGCAAACACGTTAGTCTTTAATAATGTTTTGCTACCAATCTGCTGCTTCAGCTCAGGCACAATTTCACTGGGCTTTGTGCGTTATTCACTCAGAAATTTCATTATAATGCATTGTGCAACAGACACTGGGACTTTTTTCTCACTTATTGTGCAAGCTACTGAACTAAAGAGAAGTCTGAAATATCCCCGCTTCAGCCACTAATTGGTCCTAAGTCGATACGGTCCTAGAATTATTCCATAAGACAACCGAACGAATTGATACCAATGTATAAAGTGTAGAAAATTGTGATAACGCAGTTCTTAATGATGCAATCTTGCCAGAATACCTGAAAACTTTGAGCCCACCTAATCTTTCTCCTTATGCATTACGATTGAGAAACAATTGTGTTATTATGTTGATTGGTAATCTCAGTATTATTGAAGGCCTGTGCAATGGAACCCGATTGCAAATATAAGAACTTGTAAATAGGCTTCTACTATGTTGAATCCTAACTAGCTATAAAGCGGGAGATATCGTATTTATTCATCGTATTACACTGTTCTGTGAAGCCATTTATCCTTTTACTTATAAGCGTCGACAATTTCCAATAAGGTTAGCGTTCGCAATGGCCATTATCAAAAGTCAAAGCCAAACGTTATATAACATTGACATTGATCTTCGGGAAAATTTATTTAATCGCAGACAACTGTATGTTGCATTTTCTAGAGTCCGATCTCGAAAATCGTTACGAATTTTCATGGGAAATCAATAAGAAAATAATGTCATTAAGAATGATGTACATACGGAATTGTACGTATAAAATTCTACATTCTCACGTCAACAACCTAAAAGTATCTATTTTATTATTTTCATACCCATTCTGCTATATTATTTATATAGTAAGTGTGATAATAGAAACACTATGAAGACTCTGTTATTCCCACGTGTCAGTATGATACAAGCCCAATCGCGCGTTCGATCGCGCGTGTTCTGAAATGCTGTTGCGAGAGATTCAAATTCCGCGCCAAGTATATAACTGACCAATAGGGAATGGGGTTCTCGCATTTCTGCATTATTAAATTTTTTGAGATTTTTCGATATTCGATGTGTATGATGTTTTTAGAATAAAACGCGCCCAATAGCGAGAGCGAACGCGCGTGTTCTGAAAGGTTTTTGCAAGAGATTCAAATTCAGCGCCAAGCATATGAGTCACGGATAAGGAATCGGGTCCACGCATTTCTGCATTAGATTTTTCGAGATATTTCGATATTCGATATGCATGATCACACATAATATGTTGATATCATTTTTTGATGGACGCAATTCGTCGAATGAGAAAGCGACTAGTGGCGATCCATATTCCATGTGAAGATTTGAGAAGGAGGTAAATAGGGGGATTTAACGAATTAAAATTGGCTACGTGGAATATAAGGAATTCGCTTTTACATACATAAAAACATCTGGTAAAAAATTCCTTTTCTCTCTAAATCAGTATCATCTACTGTCATCTACTGTCATCTGCTCTGATAAAAAGTGGGGATCACCGCCGGTACTTTATTTCTCGCTTTTGCCGCTTTTCTTATTGCTATTGGTGAATATATAACAATATAAGGTCATATTTAATAATTAAATACACCAGAAACCAGACACGATTTTTTTCTGGCACAGTCTCAAAATTCAAGTTTCAAATTAATCTTATCACAAAATATGTGTAATTGTGTATATTATAGTCTCTATCCTTTTCTTTAAAAGTTTAAGTCACGACACCTCGCATACATTTTCTAATCTCAACGATATTAATTATAATTCAAAAGCAGACTTATTTACCCAAACAAAAAAAAAATTTGCAACAATTTGGTTGAATTTTACCCTCAAAAAGGTTTTCTATTTGGTTGAAAAGTAACTTTTGCATTGAAAATTCAACAATTTCTTGGATATATTCGATCTTTCATGGTTAAACATTATCTTTTGTGTCGAAAATAATTATTTTTAGGTCAATAATGCAACTATTTTATGTTAAGAGGAACCACCTACTCAAAGAATGATTTTCCTGATTAAGGGTCAATAAATACAGTTTAAAATTCATGCCTTTAGTTGAAAATTTATTACTTTTGTGGAAAATTAGATTTTTATTTGTTCAACGCAATTTTTTGGTTTATCATATTAAGTTTCATAAATATTTTTTGTAGTTTCACAGAAATGTCTTTAGGTATGTCGCCAAAAATAAGGGACTTTCTGAAAAATTTTAAGATGAGTGACAAACAAGGGAATCATCAAGGTAGCCCTGGTACAAATAAAAATGTATAAGAGTAGCGTTAATTATCAAACATTTTTTATATTAAGAGTTCTAAACTATTTGTAACCTCTTGACTTAGAAAACATTCTACACGCATGGAACCTTGCTTGGGATGTTTTAAAAAAAGATTTTCGAAAACGTATATTATGACAGAATTTTCCTTTCTCATTCACAACTGTTTTCTATGCTCATTTTCTTTTGAAGTGCACCGTTCCATAAGATATTCCTGTAGAATGAAAAAAATCATAACCATTTCAATGGGCTCCTACTAATAATTTCTCTCTTGCAGATTGGGCCCTTACGAAGAATACTATATATATAGGAGAATAAGCATAGGCTTATAATCATTTTCTTATATTAAATTTCCTATAATTTTTGGTGATAATAGGAACTTTATGCGAAAAAATTATTATAAAGAAAACTCCTATAGGACAATAAGTATTGCCAATTTCATTTCATACAATTTCATTTACAAATTACCTAGAATGTTTTCTCGTCAGGGGAGTGCGGCGATAAAATGAAATTTCAAATAGAATTGAACAAGAGCGGGTCCAGTTTCACCGAAATTCGGTACAACACATTTTTTCGATGAGCCCAGGAAAACTGTAAAGGTCGGCTAGGTTTCAATTATCTTTTTTGTCTTTTCACAGAAATATCGTCAGAAACGCGGCCAAAAACAAAAGACTTTCTGGCAAATTTTGGGATGAGTAACGAACATGCGAATCATCAAGGAAACTCTTGTACAAATTATTAATTAATTACTAGTTTTTATATTAAAGAATTCAAGTTGTTGATAATACCCTTCTGGACTAAATATTCGGCACGCATGTAACCTTGTTTGGAATTTTTTAAAGAAAAATATCCGAAAACGTACATCATATTGCAATTTTATTTTTTGATTAAGCAAATTTTTGTATGCTCTATCTCTCTTTAAGCATGCTGTTCCATAAGCTATTTCTGTGGAATGAAAGACAAACTATAACAATTTGAACAGGCACCTCACCTGATCAAGGCACATTTTTCAGGCTTTCCGAGGTTTGGACAAATGGGGACGGCACCTCAGAGGCAACCAAAGTCAACTGCGGCTCAACTGGGCCCAAAGCGGCGGCTAGCCAACAAGATTGTCACCCCTGCCAGGGTCAGGTCTGCCCTGAAGTCCATCAGCCCTTACAAGTCACCTAGCCCAGATGGCATATATCCAGTCCTCCTACAGAGGGCTGGAGAGACCATCGTAGGACCGCTAGTGAGACTTGTTAGGACTAGTCTGACGTTGGGTTATGTCCCGGCGGCATAAAGACGTACAAGAGTAGTCTTTATTCTGAAAGCAGGTAGGAGCGATTATACCTCACCCAAGGACTTCCGTCCCATTAGAATGACATCTTTCCTACCGAAAAAAGTGGAAACACTTGTGGATAGATAAATATCTGCGATAAGGTCTTGTCAAGGAGGTCAGTTCACAAAGAGCAACACGCATATAGGACTGGTCACCCGACGGAGACGGCCGTAAGCAGAGCAGTACACCTAATTGAAGGACTTTTGAAGGAGAAAGGCCTCGCGATTGAAACCTTTATAGATATCGGAGGAGCCTTTAAGAAGACCTTTGGAAAGCTGATCAGAGCGACCATGATCACACATGGTGCGCCTACTGCAGTCGTGGAATGGACATGCCACATGTTGGCCAACAGGAATCTAACTACGACTAAGGATGATACCACTTCATGTGGAATCGTGTACTCGGGATGTCCGCAGGGGGGATTTTTATCTCTCTTGCTGTGGTGCCTAGTAGTGGATGAACTGCTTCATCTACTCTCGTGTCAGGGTACCGCGTCATAGGCTATGCGGACGATATACTGCTTATCGCGCGCGGCCAGCATCTGGATGCGCTCTTCGGAGTAATGCAGCAAGCACTGATGATAGTGGATTCATGGTGT